>JALRMM010000214.1:9928-64190 GCA_026122155.1 Zymoseptoria crescenta | reverse complement strand
TAGCCTAGTAAGAGAGGAGCTATCGACGCGCTAGACTTACTTCTTCTTATAGCGCTAGTACTTAACTTTGCTACCGATAGTTATAACCCTATTATAGTAATGCTCGTTAACTAGATAGGCGATTAGTAGAAGCCTAGCAAGCAAGGAGCGCAGTAACCCACTATCGTACGCGTACGGTAAGTAGCGCTCGTAGTACGCTACCGCTATGCCCTAGGCATCCTACTTAGAGCGTAGAGGGAGATTTAGCATAATAGCCGGCTACTAAGGAGCACGTCGTAGAGGCATTGCGAGTCGCTTACTAGATGCTTGCGATATATGTATATATAATAAGCGGCTCGTAAGCTAAAAGCTTGCTTCTTAAAGATAATGTTAATAATGTAGTAGAGGCGTACGATGCGCTTATAGAGAGCTTAAGTATCGTTAGAGTTTGTAGTGCTATTCGTAGGGGAAAAGCGTTAATAAAGTTAAAGAAGAGTAGAGGAAAACTTCGTAGCGAAAACATTAACAACACCTACCTATAGCGGTTGCCCTTAACTATAAAGGACCCGCTAAACGCAGCTACCCGTAGTAGAACCGTAAGCAACAATTAATATGCGCAAACAGGGCGCGCGTTGCGATACAAACGCTATATTAAGAAGTTAACAAAGAAAGCAGCCCCGGATAAAGACTAGGCCTACGCTCGGTAGGCCGAACGTAAGACGGTCGTAGGAGCCGAGACGTCTCCTTCGGAGGAGGGAGGTAATTGTTAGGGAAGGCTAAGGTATAGCCTAGCTCTAGACCTTAGGTAAGGTCGTTAATAATACGTAGATAATACGACGCCGAGCGTAGCGGCGAATGCCGCTCACGTAACGTATAGTCGTATATTATAAGGCACGCATGTGTAACTTAACAACAGTAAGAATTAGTTTTATTACTAGTAGGATTACTAGCTAGCGTTCTATACACTACGATATCTTTATACTTCTTACAACACCCCTTAAGAAGTATAAGGCAAGGCCTATTAAATACGAGAATACTAGCTTCTTCGAATTCCTTATAATATTCGAGTATAAGAAGGGTAAAAGCCCGCGTCCTAGACTAACTACTCCTAATCGCATACTCTACTACTAGCTAAGGTATTCCTATTTATAGTGCGATTCTTATTATAGACGGAAACTAACCGCCTATTTATAGATATTTAGCCGGGCCCGGTAGCCCTAACTATAAACACTTCTACCGTATAAAGCTCGTTCTCTACTATCCCTTCCGCGAATATCCTACGCTTCCGTACGATAGATACGCTACGTACGTAGATGTATATAAGTCCTACCGTAAGTAATACGAGGAGCACTTCTTTAACTATATAGACGAGGTTCTTAAGGAGGCGGACGAAGACAAGGAGTTCGAGCCTAGCGAGTAACGCCTAGAGCGTAATACGGGTAGTACGGAGCTACTTACTAGATAGACCGTTCGTCGTAATCTAGCCGCGCGGCGTAAGGATCCGAATAATCTTAGTAAGCGGACTAACAATTAGCTATACGACTAGGACTTCTATATTAGTACGTACTAGTAGTAGTAGGATCCGGTTATAGAGGATACGGACGTAGGGTTACTTCCTAGATAGGAGCTAGATATCTATTAATCGAACTAGTAGGAGCGAGCGAAGGCTGCCTATCTAAAGTAGAAGTAGTTAGAGGTAGCCTTCTAATCCCCCGAGGTAGTTAACATACTATCCGTAGAGCAGCGGTTAGTCTATAATAAGGTTATAAACTATTATAAGTCCGCGCTCCGCGGTAGTACACCGCTAGAATAGCTACTATATAATATAGATAGTCGGGCTAGCACTAGAAAGTCCTTCCTTATCTAGGTACTCTCGGCTTATTTGTAGGTAAGCATTTGTGTCTATAGTAGGAAGTCTTACTATAGACACAAACTCTATAGAGCTAACCGGACTAAGGAGTCTAACTATTATAGGTTTTGTTACCTTATACGACTACTACGATCCTTCGTGCTGTACCTACCGGCTCTACTGCCTATAATATTAATAGTAGCACCCTACACTCTCTACTTAAGCTTCCTATTTATTAACCCTTTAAGAAGCTACTAGTAGCCGCCGCCGTAGATATGTAGCGACGCCTTTAGGACTATAGGTATCTAATTATCGATAAAAAGAGCATAGTTAGCCTAGCAACACTGCATTAGATCGATCTTCGATTAAAGTAGGCCTTCGTTAACGACCGACTCTTTAGTAGTATTAGTATCCTACTTTTTAGTAACTTCTAGCAGCTCCCTCCTATTAACAATAAGGCTCTATTCTTTAGCGTAACTAATCGACCGAAGGAGGCTAGTAGCGTATCTATAGAGGATTTACATAGCTTCTATAAGTATCGAGCATTTACGAAGTTAGTCGAGTTAACCGTCTAGTAGCGCTAGCATACTAGTAGTAAGGACTTCGCAACTACCCTCGAAGGGCTCCGTAATACCGAGGTTATATTAGAGCACTAGAGCACTTTATCTACTCGTTATATAGTTCGTATCCCCGCAATTTATGTCTATAGTATATTAACTACTATAGACAATAATCCTTACTATGCTTAGCGTGCTAATAATCTCTAATTAGTCGAACTTTAATATCTAGTATCCGGTCTACCGCTAGTTCGAGGACGCTATCCGCCTATACGGTACTAACGTAGATGCCGACGCATTTAACCTTACTCGTATACGCGATAGCGGGTAGCCTATCTTCTCGTGCCTCGCATCGAACAGTTATCCGGTCGCTGCTAAGGTACTTACTCCTAAGGCTAGCTACCTCGAGAACCGTATTAACCTTAGCATTAGTTGTAAGCTAATAATCCTTTAGAATCTCTAGACCGAGCGTAGTATCGTTAATAGCACCGAGTGTTGCCTATATAACGTTATATAGAAAGTAGGCTTATCGCTAATAGCGGATCCTCCTAACTAGCCCTACTACCTTCTCGTCGTAGTCCCGCGATCGAGCTATAATAGACCGTATATCGAGGAATATTCGTTTCGTAGGTCTCGGTTTGCTATAATTCCTATATTCCGATCTTAGGTAGGATTCCCGTTTTCGTTTATAGTAGCGCTGCTGCTATAGACATAAATTCTACCCCTACTAATAGTCGTTCTAGCGCTCGTTCTTCTATAAAGGCGAAACCTATATACGTACGAACTTCCCCGTCCGACTCGTATACGCTATTACTATTTATAAGGCGTAGGGCATAACGCTTCTAAAGGCTGTCCTTAATCTTACTAACAGTCGTAAGAACGTACTATTATTCTACGTTAGTATATCGCGTATTAAGAAGCTAGAAGATTTGTTATTTAAGAACACCTTTAATTTAGAGCGGCTTTAGGGTAGTACTAGCTACCTTCCTACGATACGGACTACCGACTAGAATAGACGTCTCGTATAGCGCGTTACTATTACAAATACGTACGGCTCGGTAGTTTATAGGAGAAGCTAGCCCTTTCCCGCCTACGCTATACGCCTACCTCCTCGTCTATCGGTCTAATCTCCACTATATTTACGTCTATAGTGTAACCGGTACTATAAATAGAAACTAGCCGGAGAATAGTACGGTTTAAAGTTAGGAGTTATAGGACGAGGAAACATTAATAAGAGAACGATCTAGTATTTATTTTATTACGTCTTATGCCCCGAAGGAAAGCGTCTATCTTTAATAGTTTATACGGTTTTATACGTACGCCCGCCTAGTAGGTCGGACGCCGCTACTACTCTCTAAACTATTTACTAGTACGACGACACCGGTATATCCCTACGCTAGATATATATACCGTAGGGGCCGGTACCGCCTACCTCTACTATATAATCTTAGGCCTAAGGCCTACCGGCGTAGTTCGTATAAGGAGTCGGCTAGTACTAGCTAAGCTCCTAGTAGCGACCGATACGCGACTACTAGCGCTACGACGCCGGCGAGCCCTAACCCTAACGGAATAGAGTTACTAACTACTATACGCGCGCGGGTTAGCTTAAATTTCTATCTATAGTACGACTACTACTATAAATAGAAAAGGTAGAGGACCTACCTAACGGTTCTACTATACTAGGTAGCGTAAGGGTACTATACCCGAACTAGGTGGATAACTAATAGAGTACGGAGTAGGCGTAGCGGCGGTAGGAGAGCTATAGATATATATAGTTAGTCGTTATAAGGTAGCTATAGATAGAAATAACTAACCTAGTATCGTCGTTGTCGTTATTATTATCGTTATTATTATCGTTATTATTGTTAGTAGTAGCGGGCGTAGGAAAGCTATAGGAGTCGGTTAGTAATTATTTTCTTAGTAGTAATTGTTACTTAAGAAGGGAATTACTTACCCGGTATTATTATCGTTATCGTCGTCGTCCACGGGACTACGTAACCTATTAGTTGCTATCCCTACGTCGGCTCGCTCTTAAGTCTCTCTTAGTCTCTCTTCCTAGGTATACTTACGTAGGGTTATAGGCTAGCGGAGCTAGAGTAAGAGTGGGAGTAGGGGTAGGGGCCGGAGGGGGGGCGGGAGCGTAGCGGGCGGCGTAGGTAGCGCTATTAGAAGTTAGCTATTTTAAATCTATAGTATAGTATACGCTATAAACGGAAACTAGGTAACTTACTTACGGCGGGCGGTAAAAGCGAAGCCGCTTTTAAACTAACGAATCTCTATATATATATAGTTAGATACTACGTTATAAGGACAATTCGCTATTAAATTACTTACTCTTAATAGTATACTTCTACTAAACGGTAGCGTCTTCGAAAAAAGTATACTATATATACCGTTAGATACTACTTACTACTCTACCGCTAATATTACTTATAGCTCGTAAGAGCAAGCGGTACGACGGCGAGCTAGGTATAGTAGTTAGAGCGGGCGGTCGAGAGTAATAGTAGTAGTAGTAGTAGTAAGGACTTATAGAACTATAAATATTACGTCTACGTTATAAAGTTTTAAGGATTTCTCGTATACATTTCTTCCTATTATCGCTTTTCTCTATCGTATTATCCGCCTTTCTATTTATATAGGCAGCGCCACCGTAAACGGAAATAGCTACTATACCTATAGGAAGTGAAGTAATAGAGTGAAGCTGAACGCCAAGCATCGTCGTTTTAGGGTCCACGGCGTCTCGAATTTCGGCCGAACCCGCGACTATGCCGAATACGTCTAGCCCCCTTCGGGCCAACCTTTGAGCACCGCTCGATTAAATATCCTTCATTGCGACAAAGATGACCATTTCCTGTGGAGTTCCGACAGGTGTTGGACCCGTCCTCAAACGCTCCCACGATACAGGTGGGATTAGTTCACTCTGAAAATCAAAATCATTGTGGATTGCCGCATTTGGGCAGACCACACCATCCCTCTCGTCTTCGCTCTCCGATTCATATCCATTTCCGTATCTGTTTTCATATACATTTCCGAATGTCGCTGTCGAATGCCTTGAATGTACTCGCATTTGGGTCTGCGGCTCACCTATTTAACAAGGATCTGGTTAAATACCAAAGTTTGTTGACGTATTCCGATACGGTCACGCAAAATTCAGAGTCCAACGTCGGACAAACGCCGAAACGGGGCTCGAACTCTCAACAACGACGCCTCATCCATTCGTAACAAGTCGTGAGACCACATCGTCTTGCACGCCCTATCAGCAAATGGGTATGGTTGCGCTGAACTAAAAAGCAAAAGAAACACTTTGGTCCAGAAAATCCTTTAGAGGATATACATGAGATGTACACCAGGCTACTCGTCAAGCACCGCGACTCCGCGAGCATGCAAAGCCAATCGTCCCGAGCTCTCAAGCTAACCGCAACGACCTGTCCATCCACCTTACCTTCCAGCACCACCTCTATCCACCCTCCTCTGCCTCATATATTCCGCCAACACAATCCCCGCCGCAGTCTGTACGTTCAAACTCCGCGTCACGCCCACCTGCTCAATCTCCACCAGCAACCCGCATTCACTCAGCACTTTCGCCGGTATCCCTTCCCTTTCACTGCCCACCACAAGGATACATTTCTCCGGCAAGGTCACCACTTCTTTTCCATCTCCGCCGACCAGAACGCTGCGGTCGGTCTGCTCGATGCCCACGATCGTATAGCCTTCTTCTTTTCTCTTCGCTGCGACGAAGGATGGGATGTCATCCGGCACCAGAGCGAGGATGGGAAGGTGGAAGTGAGAAGATACGGAGACTGCGACGAAGTCTTTGGATGAGGTCACGGTCGGGTTGGTCACGTAAAGGGCTCCGGCGCCGAAGATCTCGGAGACTCTACTCAGACCACCGAGGTTGTACGGGTTGTCGACCAGAGAAGCGATGACGATGAGTGAAGTTGGACGAGTCGCATTTCGGGTGGCGAGGTAGGATGTGCCTTTCGTCTGGAGGGCGGAAGATGGAAGAGGCGTTGATGTAAGAGTCTTCGAGATTGTGTTGATATTCCGTTGAGCACGATGGCCAGCAGCATCCCCATGTCCCTGAGGAGTGTTGAGTGTGGTGCCTGATGCGTCAGGCGAGGATGATGCAGGACCCAGTGGGAGACATGGAGCTGGCAAGGAAGGAGCGGAAGTGGACAGTAAGCGGACAAAGTCACCATACTGGCACTTCCGCTGTTCGACTTGATCGAGATCCCACCATGGACCGGTGACGAGATGAGTGAGGTTGTGATCGTTGATCGGATCCAGGTGATCGATTTGTCGGTCGATCGGAGGATCCGAGTATCTTTCAAGGCTGCGGATAAAGTCGTCTAGAGCGACGAATGCGGTGGACTCGGTGATTGAGCGCCATTGGGTTTCGCGAGCGTGGTCAAGCAGGATGGGAACTTGCCATTGCGCTTCGTGGCGGATGACGACTTTGGATGAGGCGGCAAGCGGCACGAAGACGGTGGCTAGCTTGAGAGCGAAGGCTTCGTCGGACGTGGAGGTTTTGGCGATTGTGACCCCGATCTTCATGAGCGAGGCGAGGAACTTCGGATTCGAGTGATGATCTTTGGTGCTGAGTTCGTCAAAGATAGTCTGTCCAAGACTAGGATGGTGGATGTACGTTCTTGCGATGGCCCACTCCATGATGTAACGGAGTGTTGGCAGTGGCTCGATGGAAAGGATGTGGTAGAAGTCTTTCAACAGCTTTCCGGCATCTGCTTCATTCGCTGTCGGTAGATATTGCTCGGCGCAAAGAAGCATGATCTGCAGTTGTAGTGATGTCTTCCATGGACTGACGGTCGGCGGTGGTAGTCTCTGCTTCGCCCACTTGTCCAAGATACGCTTGAGCAGGCGTTCAGCCAGGCTGATATCCAGGCTTCCAAGCCGGTTGGTCATATCGATCAATGCGGCGAATCCATAACTCTCTCGTTCGCCAAAGTAGTACTCGTAGGAAAGCCTCTCTAGTGATGGATCGATCGATTGGAGCAAGACACTGGCAGCCTCTTCCAACTGTGGGTCGATAGTGGTAGTCGGAGGATGTTCTGCGATGTACACAATCATATCTTCCAAATTCAGAGCTGACGCTGCCTCTGGAACCACCAACGCTACATCTCGGATCGCACTGACGACGGGAGAAAGCAAATAAGATCGTCGGTCTGCCTGCTCGAGCAAGGCTTGCGTCTTCTCGATCAGCGTTCGAGCCAGGGCATCTTTGCTGGAAGCCGTTGCAGCAGCTATTGTGACAACATTGCGATGAAGGACAAGCTTTGGCAGAGCGATCAGCAGAGTCTTCGGATATTCAAGATACTCAACGTCACCCCAGAGATCATTGACCAGTTCGCTGTAGCGATCTCCCTCATCTCGGCTGAGGTCCGCATCCAATGTCTTGATGAGATCTGCGCATTTCCGCAGTGCTGCTTGCTCGTTGATCTCTCTCTTCGATGGATCTAGCGCTGATGAAGCAATCGTGCCGTTGGTCGGCGCCGATGAGCCCGCACGAAGTGCCTTCGTCAGATTTTGAAGTCGCTCCCAACGGAGAGCAGAAGTATTGATAGTGTTGTTGACCAAGGTTGGGCTCCCCCGCTTGTACTTATAGCACACCTTCCAGCAGCGAGCGAGCGCAAAATCTTGAGCTACATCGGGAATCGCAGAGCCGGTAGAGACTTTCGCGAGCTTCTCAAGTTGCTCGATTTGTGGTTCAAGACGATCGACCGACTGCCATGCCTGTGCTATACCTTCTACCTGATATACCATTGAGTAGGCAAAATTGTTGTTCTTACGAGCCAACATGCTGTCCAGAATGGCATCGACGATGCTATTTGCCAACTGCGGATAGTTCTTGACCGATTGCGCGATGAATGTGGCTAGTTGATCACCGTGTTGGCAACGGAGCACACCCGAGTCTCTGCGGAGCGAGGACGTGAACAAGTATCCAGCCGTTACCCACGGTATGAAGGCCTGTCGGAAGAATGAGATGAAACTTTCTGAATCGTCTATCCGAACGTTGGCGGTCATGATCCATGTTCCAATGAATTTTCGATTAGACTCTTGGAGTCGCTGGTCCAGTGCCGATGAAAGGAGGGTATAAAGCCAGACAGGCTTGACTACCGACTGTGCGGACGACAAGAAGTCGAGGTCAGCTTCGCACTCTTGAACCTGATTGAGGTATCTCCCGAGAACGATCGTCTCGAATGTATTGCAAAATCGATCGTATTGCTTCTTGATGGAGTCGATTGCTAGTACTCCCAGTCAGTTCAACGATGCGATGGTTGTCTGACAAATTGTATGCAGAGCTGTATCGAAGTGTAGATTGCGAGTCTACCAACGAGACTGAGGACATGGGAGGCGTCGACGAACTTACAAAGTGTGTTTAGATCTGACCCAGTGGCCACCATCGACACCAGCGAAGGGTTTCGGATTGCCAAGTCGACCGACGATCGTAGTATCTGAAGACCACACTTTCTCTTCTCAGCATCTCCGTTCCTCAGAGCATCTACAACCAAATCCCAGTATGTCGTTCGAGAAAGAATCGACTCATCGATCGACTGTTCGATGGTCCAGCGGAGCCAAAGGGAGTAGCCAATTGTTCTACGAGAGGCATCGTTCGAAGTAGTGAGGCCTTGTATGCGACCCCACAACGCCTCCTGCTCTCCAGCTGAAATTTGTGGTCGTACTGCGAGCAGGGCGTATAGAACCTCTTGAGCGGACGCCGCAATGCTCTTCTCTGCTATTTCAACAAGCTCAAGGCAGGAATTGAATAGTTGCTGAGCGGAAGACTCGGCCAAGCCTACCGTCACCATCTGGCTCGCAAACCTGAGGCCATTAGTGATCTTGGTCGTCGCGGATGGAGATCCATGGGTTCCGGCATTCGATCCATTCGCGCGTTCCCGTCGATTCAGGTCAAGGGTTGCAACGCCATTCTCAATGTTAGCACCACCTCTAGTAGACGATGACTGAGCGATAGATCGAATGACCCGAGCCAACACTTCTTGTTCCAGGTCCGGAACCTCGGCGACACGACCGGGTTCCCGTTCGACTTGGCTTTGCAGATGGTCAAGCAGAAGTTCCTCGGATTGCTTGTCCGGCTGCAACCTCAGCATTGCAGCGGCAAAGCCAATATCGGCAATGCTGCTTTTCGCGTCCAATGAGCTCGTAACATCTCGCACAACATCGTGGCGGGCATTCTCTGGAATTCGATCGAGGAGGAGACTTGCGGTCTTCTCACACAGGGCCGTCATCGAGAAGCGTCGTCGATCGGACCAACGCGTCCTGAGGTGACCAACCCAACTATCTGTAGAAAAGACGCCGGCAATCCGTCTCATCAGCCAAGACAAGTGAATGGACGCGGTGGGAAAAATTGTTAGAGTTCATACTATTCTACCGAGTAGGATATGTACCGTGTGGTATGACATTTACCCCAAAATGACCCCGGCTTTTGCGTTTGAACTTCCGAATCCACGCCCTAGCAACGGTGTTCCTATTTGCACATGCAAACAAAACGGCACGCGCTTAACCTTGAATTGCACCAATTGAATGCACCTTCTACCACGCGTAGATCGCCGTTGGGTCTGAGAGCTAGCACTGACGTCGGGCTGCACTGATTGATGTTCGTCCATCTCCGACAACGAAGTCAAGACATCCTCCTCGATCTGTGCGACGACTTTGCCGACGTCCTCTTCATTTCCGCACCGCTCCTTGCAAACGCTGCAACAGCAATGGCGACTCGAGCTCCCACGACCTCCGACTTACACACCTACCACTCCACCGCCAGCACACCGAGTCTCCGCAGTCGAGACGCAATCGACATGGAACGACCGCTCACACCCATCGACGGCGACGGCGGCAACGTCAAAGTCGTGGTGCGAGTACGACGATTCATCAAGCGGGACTTCGAAAAGCAATCACCTTGTATCATTCGCATGAACCCAGTCACGCAGGAAACAAAGCTACTCGCGCCCACACTCAGTGCGGAGGATGCAAAGAGCTCAAAACGACAACATGAAGAGAAGTCATTCACGTTCGACAAGTCATTCTGGTCCCACGATGACAAAGATCCACACTTTGCCCATCAACACGACGTTTACGCTTCTTTCGGTGAGGAGTTCCTGGACCACAACTTCGACGGATATCACACTTGTATCTTCGCATACGGACAGACAGGAAGTGGAAAGTCATACACCATGATGGGCACACCGGATGAGCCTGGCCTCATCCCTCGTACGTGTCAAGGCCTCTTCCAACGAATCGAAGCGGAACAGAACGGCAGTATAACCTACAACGTCCACGTCTCCTACTTCGAAATATACAACGAACACGTCAAAGACCTACTCACCCCTCGCACGAATCCACCAACTTTCCTCAAGATCCGCGAATCCAAATCCGACGGCGTGTACGTGCAGAACCTCATCGATGAACCCGTCAAATCCTACGACGACATTCTCCGTCTCATGACAATGGGCGATCTGAATCGCACGACCGCTTCCACCAAGATGAACGACACCTCCTCCCGCTCCCACGCCGTCTTCACTCTCACCCTCAAGCAAATCCAACACGACGTCGCCACGGACTCAACCATCGAACGTCTCGCCCGCATGCGCCTTGTCGACCTTGCAGGCTCCGAACGCGCCGGTCGTACGGAAGCCACAGGCCAACGTCTCAAGGAAGGCGGCAGCATCAACCAATCCCTCTCCACACTAGGCCGAGTTATCGCCGCTCTCGCGGACCCAAAAGCCCAGCGTTCAGCACGAAGCCTTGGCCTCGCCAATCAACCCAAACGCCGCGCCGGAGTGGTTCCTTACCGCGACTCGGTCCTGACCTGGCTGCTCAAAGACAGTCTAGGAGGAAATTCCAAAACCGCCATGGTGGCCTGCATTTCGCCTACGGATTATGAAGAGACGCTGTCCACTCTGCGGTACGCCGATCAAGCGAAGAAGATCCGCACTCGCGCACACATCAACCAAGACGCCGTGTCAGCCGCTGAACGCGATGCCAAAATCTTGGAGATGCAGGAGGTCATCAAATCCCTGCAATTATCCGTCAACGCCGCGGCAACGAGGAAGCGAGACGAAGCGGACCGCGCGAGGGACGAGATGGAAGACTACCAACGACAAGTGTCCAAGATGCAACGCGCGATGGAGGAGAGTAGAGCCGTGAGCGAGGTCAAAATTCGTGCTCTGACGTGTGAGGTCGAGGAGCTTCGCCCGCTGACCCAAGCTTTGACAATGGAAATCGAAGCTCTGAGACGACATCTCGCATTGGCGGTGGGCGAGCTGAAGAATCCGATTGTGTTACCGAAAGGATTGGATGAGTATGACGACGAAGACGAGGAAAATTATGAGCCGAGCGAGGACGGTGACCGTGATAGTGCCATGGGCAGCGACTTCTGGTCGACGGGTAGTGATGGATGCGGGTATGAGCATGAGAGTTGGCAGAGGGACGTGGACGAGTTGTTGAAGGATTTGGGACTATTCAAGAGGAAGGTCAAGGATGATAAGGAGAGGTTTCCGCATCCAACGATGAGTGAGGAGGGCGAAGAACAGAGGAGAGTTGTGTTGGGGAAGAGGAGTGGGAACTGACGGCGAGGAGTGAGAGAGAGCGACAGATTGGCAAGAATTTGGTCCGATGGGTGGCTTGGGGATCGCTGGCATGAGCATCATTGTGAACAGAATTTGGCGAGCTTGAGTTCGTGTGAACAGATTACTGACGCTGTACGAAGTAGATACCACATTTTAACGACTTGTATGCCAAACTACAGGCTGTCGCTGATTTGTTCCTCTGCCTGAGTGAGGTAAATGGGAGGTGGGATCTGGCTGTAAGCGTAATCACTGTTGTTCGAATTATAGCGGTAGTGTAGTGCCGGCCCTGCACTACGTCGACTCTGCAGTGGCCACTCCTGAGTGGGATCAGTAGCAATCATTGAATGACCTGTATCACACAAACCCTGCATGCCATCAAGCCCCTTCAACACTCCTCCAACATCTATCGATTCCAGAACAAGCCTCCTTCCCGAATCTCCGTCTTCCTCTTCAAAATCTCCTCCACCTTCTCCTTCACGCCCTGCTTCCCACTCCTCTTCTTCACAAAGTACTCCACCACCTTCTCCCTCGTCGTGCCTCCATTTCCCACCTGCGCTCGGACTTCATTATCGCTCGGCAAGCCAATCCACGCGTGCGGATACGCGTCGTAGTCTTCCCCGCTTCCACCGGCTTCTTGATCCAAGAGTTCAAACGTGGTGGGCTGAGAGAAGTCAAAGAAGGCGTCCACATCCTTCTTCGAGACTTGGTCGAGAGAGGAAGGAGTCCAGGTCGGAGTGCGTTTGGGTTTGTCAACGAGGAGAGCGGTGACGCCCTCGATGAAGTCGGGGTGTTCCATGAAGCGGGAGGCGATGGTGTGTTCGTTGCGGAACGTCTGGGCAATGGACCAGCTTGCTCCGGCGCGGAGTTGACGCATGGTGACGGCGACTGAGGTCGGAGAGCGCTGCAGGATCGTCTTTCGTGTCTTGGCGGCCCATTCGGCGATGGTCTTGTTGGAGGAGGTTTCGAGGTCTTCTTCCAACGCTTTGAGGACGGCGTTGATATCGTTGGCGGGTTGGAAGGCGTAGTCGATTGCGGCGCGGACGTTGCCTCCTACGGGACCGGAAATGGGTTTGTCGTGTGGAATTCCCGTGGCGAATTCTTCGATCGTGGAGTTGATGATTTGAAGGCGGTGTTGGAGTGGGTCGTAGTCTTTGAAGTTGAGTTCGGAGAGGCGGGCTTCGAGGTCGGGGAGAGAGGAGGAGTGGATGTAATGGGTTGCGACTCCGGCGAAGAAGACGTCGGCGCCTTTGATCTGCTCGGAGGTGAGGGCGCAGTATGTTCCCAGCTCCCCATCCATGCGGGGGAGGAAGAAGGAGGCGCCGACGTCGGGGAAGAAGCCGATGGTGGTTTCGGGCATCGCGAAGACGGTGTTCTCGGTGGCTATCCGGAAGGGAGCGTGGAGGGAGAGGCCAACGCCGCCGCCCATGGTGATTCCATCGATGAAAGCAACGTAGGGTTTGCGGTAGGTTGCGATGAGGTGATCGAGCTTGTATTCCAGGCCGAAGTAGTCCTTGCTCTCTTGTTGTCCTTCGGTTCCGGCCTTGTTACGTTGTGCCAGCCAAGCCACATCCCCTCCGGCACAGAATGCTCGTCCCTCGCCTTTGATGATCACAACATTTGCGAGATCGCTCTTGCTCCATTCTCGTAGTCTGGGTACGATCTTGCGCGCCATGCTGCCATTGAGGGAATTGAGCTTCTTCGGACGGTTGAGGGTGATGGATCGAACACCGCCGTGGGTGTTGAAGAGGACATCGTTGTCTTCGTCACCAGGGAGTTCCTTGATGTCGGCGGCGGTTGAGGACTATGGCGGCTGCAGTCAGTCAGTTGTCCGCGAAAGACACGGAGTGGTTAATGTACGAACCTGTCTTGAGCCGGGAGTAATGATTTTTGCACGGAGAGGCATTGTGGAGGCCAGGGACGAGGGACGCGCCAGTGCGATCCTCCTGGAAGTACTTTGGAGAAGCATCGAGAGGGAGTGCTGGCGAAGAAGAGGAAGACTGGTATAGAGATCGAGCTACCGTGTGCAAGCTCAGCCCGATGACATTGGACACTTCAACCTCGGTATCGTTGTCGTCGGATGTACTGTGAGCCCAGGAATTCGCGGTCTTGACGATGCGGACCTCGACGAGTGTTGCTTTGTAACAGCAGACCTCGTTGATGTGCTGTAGAGGTATTTGTGGGTGGTATTCAAAGAACGAGGTTCGACCGACAGTAGCCGACTCTGTTCTGGTCTGCGGCACCAGCGGAGGTGCCCTACGGCGGACTATTGTCACCAAGTCATAGAACTACAATCAAAAAGTTGCTCGATCGCATGTGAAGTTGAGTCGTCGACCAGCGCGAGTCCATCTCTTCTTCCTCGACATCTCCCAGTCTCCCGTCCTCGTCCCATTGTACTTTGTACATTCTCCTCCATCATGTCCTTCGCTCGGAATCTCCTCCGCACCACGCGCGCCCTGCGCTCCACCCAGAGTCCTCTCCAGTCCGCCCTCTCCACCAGGGGACAGCAACAGTTCGCCGCCACCGCCGCCTACACCGCACGAGGATATGCCACAGTCTTTGAGCGCAGCAAGCCTCACGTCAATATTGGAACCATTGGTCACGTCGATCACGGAAAGGTGGGTGCTGCAAATACCAGATAAGAATAAGGATACACACTAACCACACCTCAATGCTAGACCACCCTCACAGCCGCCATCACCAAGCGACAAGCAGAAAAGGGCTTTGCCAACTTCCTCGAATATGGCGCCATTGACAAGGCACCCGAGGAGCGCAAGCGTGGTATCACCATCTCCACCGCCCACATCGAATACCAAACCGACGCCCGCCACTACGCCCACGTCGACTGTCCCGGTCACGCCGATTACATCAAGAACATGATTACCGGAGCCGCTTCCATGGACGGAGCCATCATCGTGGTCGCCGCCAGCGACGGACAAATGCCTCAGACTCGCGAGCACTTGCTCCTCGCCCGCCAAGTCGGTGTCAAGAGAATCGTAGTTTTCGTCAACAAGGTCGACGCAATCGAGGACAAGGAGATGTTGGAACTCGTCGAGATGGAGATGCGCGAGCTGCTCTCCTCCTACGGGTTCGAGGGCGACGAGACACCCATCATCATGGGTTCCGCTCTCTGCGCCCTCGACGGCCGCCAGCCAGATATCGGCGTGACCCAAATCGACAACCTTCTCGAAGCCGTCGACACCTGGATCCCCACTCCTGAGCGCGACACGGACAAGCCCTTCCTCATGTCCGTTGAGGATGTATTCTCCATTCCCGGCCGTGGCACGGTCGCTTCCGGTCGTGTGGAACGTGGAGTCCTCAAGCGCGACGCCGAAGTCGAGCTCGTCGGCAAGAACGCCGCGCCCATCAAGACCAAAGTCACCGACATTGAGACCTTCAAAAAGTCCTGCACCGAGTCCCGCGCCGGCGACAACTCCGGTCTTCTCCTTCGCGGTATCAAGCGCGACGACGTATCTCGAGGAATGATCATCGCTCTGCCGGGAACCACCAAGGCTCACCGTAAATTTTTGACGTCGCTGTATGTCTTGACAAAGGAGGAGGGCGGACGACACACTGGTTTCCACAACAACTACAAGCCGCAGCTGTTCATTCGAACTGCCGATGAGGCGGCTACTCTGACGTGGCAGGAGGGAAGCGAAGCTCTGGCGGAGAACAAGATGATCATGCCCGGCGATAATGTGGAGATGGTGTGTGAGATTCACAAGCCGTTGGCCGTGGAGCAGGGACAGCGATTCAATGTACGAGAGGGTGGACGCACGGTGGCTACTGGTTTGATCACCCGTCTGTTGGATTAAGCGCTCCCTGTATGAACATGAGAAGAGTCGGACACGCGAGGTGATGAACAAGGATCTGAGGCCGGCCGAACAGACACACCGGCATATGTAAGATGAAACAGGAAGATGTACAGATGCGGACGGTCGACATCCCAAGACCCGCCGCGGTCGTCTCAAGGAGCAGTCAAAAGTCTGGAATGTCAGGGGCAAGGAAAACGAAGTGCATAGCCTGGCGTTGGGATTGACCTTCTTGTGCAAAATATCGTAGCGTCTTCTTCTCCTGTTACCATAAAGGAACCCGATCTCTCCTCTTCGACTTTGCTTCGAATACGATCAAGACCCTCCCCTGCCTGCCGGTACCGGATTCGTATACTTCATCAGCGCAATTTCTCGTTCAGCCCGACTGCCCCCTTTCTTCTCTCCAACCCCCCGAATCTTCCCACCTTCACTCCCCTCAAGTATAGACCGTCTCCGTGAAGGAGTTCAACCCCAAACCCTCCTTGGCAATATCTTCTTCCTTGAGAAAGAGCAAAGGCATCTCGACCAGGTTCCCTTTGATCGTGCTGAGCAGGTCCTTCACCTCCCTCAACCCTTGCTCCCCCAGACTGAACGACTCAGCCACCACATGCCCCCATTTATACGTGCTCGGCTTTTCCGTGTCCTTGCCCTGCTTCGTCGCCTCCTCCGTCTTGAAGAAGCGGCTGTAGTACTCGTCGTACTGCTTCCAATTCCTCACCGAGTCGTCGGGGACCGGGTGGAAGATTTTCGCGAAGGCGGCGGTGTTTGTCGCTGCGGTGTTCTTCCACAGCGCGTCAAAGGCGGATGAGAGAGGGTCGGCGACAGCCTGGTCTGCGGGGCTGTTCCAGTCGTAGGCGTTGGGCTGGCCGACGGGGGTGAAATTCGCGTCAGGGCGCTGGTAGTCCTGCGGTGGGAGGAGGCCGAGGTGTTTGCGGAAGATTTGGCGGCGGAGGGTGGAGGCGTAGAGGGTGGCTTTCCACGGGCGACCGGCCATGTAGCTGTCGATCTCTTGGTTGTCTTCGATGACCATTGCGATTTCGGAGTCGTGGTAGCCGAGTTGAGAGCGGTCGTTGAGGTTGGCGCTGCCGCAGAGGACGGTGCGGTCGTCGACGATCATGAGTTTACTGTGGATGTAGAGCTCCTCGGAGACGAAGGCGTCCATTTCGGACTGTGAGTCGCCATCCCAGGGCACGGAACGGATGTCGGGGCCGTTGAGCATGTAGCACTCCGCGACACTGTCCCATCTGCCGGTTGCGGCGTCGCCGCCTGTCTCTGCGCGGACTTCTTGAGCCGCTTGTTGGTATTGGTTGAAGGCGTCGGCCGCGCCTTGAACTTCGCCGGCGTAGCCTGGTTGTTGATTCTCAGTACCTTGGCCGTACTGTTGGTCGTGGCCTTCGCGGGCAGAGTCGTAAGAGACCCCGGCTTTCTGCTCGACCTTCGCCATGGCGGCGTTCGTGTTGATTCGATCGTACGAGCGAAGGTTGTAGAAGCGAACATACTTCATCGGATCGACGCCCTCCCGCGCGATCGTTTCCAATATGCTGTGTCCACCTCTGTTGATGCTGTTATATTGGAACTCCATAATGGCTCGGGTACCCAGACTGGAGTCCGCCTTCAAATCTCCTGCGAAGGCAGGGACCGACGGTATGTTTATGATCATGTGCCAGTCTTCATTGTTCCTCGCAGCACGGACAGCTCGTTCGACAATGGCCGCTCCGATCAAGTTTGTGATCGGCTTCTGTTTCTCGCACGTTCCTGTGATAAAGAACTGGTTCTCGATGTACACAAAGTGCTGGCTGTTGCGGATCAATTGAATATAACAGTCCGCGATTGAATGTTCGGTCGGCGTTCCATGACTCCACTTGGCACACGACCGCACGATCTGGCAATGCACGCCGCCTAGAGGACCGGTCGGATACTCTGGCTGCGCGCCGCCCATAACACGCTCGCGAAGCTGTGACTCCATTCGGTCCTTGCTGGACTCATACTGGAACTTGATGCGTTCCCTGAAGCCGTGGTACTGTCCCTCACCTTCGACCTCTTCGCCTTCGTTCTGGGTGTAAGGGTGACCGATAATGCCGGCGCGGACGGGATGGTAGACTAGCGGGTGGAATCGTGCTTCTTGACGGACGTCGTACTTCTCGTAATAGATGAAATTCCAGCGTTGGGTGAAATGCGCTCTCAAGTCCTCAACGACGGGACCCTTTGCGCAGATCGAGACATCGCTCCAGCCCATTCTACTGTTGACTTTCCGATCAAGCTTGTTGTTCTCCCAATGGGACACGTCATCAAAGTCCATGACTCTAGCATTGTTGTAATCCTGTCCAGGGAACACGATTCGGTTCAGATCTCCAGGGTGAGCGTCGGCGATACTGTGCTGGTTGGTGTCCCATCGACCATAGCACAAATCCAGTCCACCCATGAACGCAACATGCCCATCAACCAAGCATAGCTTCTCGTGATGCGCCCAATACAGGACAGTGCCGTCATTCATGCCATAGATTCCCTTCAGCGCATCGCCCGGAAGCTGCGCCAGCTTGGAAGCATTCATTCCCGTCTGCTTGATCCTGTCCATGAATTGCGAAGCCATTGTCTGCTTATCAGGCAGATGATCCGGATGTCTGAAAACCTTGATGTTGCCAGTCTTGTCGTTATCTTCCAGCCAGTGCTTCGTGTGGTGCGAGGATAGAGTCAAGGCCTGCGTGACCTCTTTGTAGACAATAATGTAGATCTTGACACCACGCCGAGCGGCCGCGAAGAGCAGTCTGTCGAGGCGATATTGCTCATTCTTGGCCGGCGGTCTCCTTAGGTAGAGCTCCGGGCTCAACCACCAGTCGAGAATGTAGATTTCATGTTGAGCATGCTCCAGAGCCATACTAACAGCGTACATGTAGCTGCAGCCGTCGACATACCACTTCACTTCATTGCCTTCTCGTTGCGGCGCGAATGACTGATAACGATGCAGATGATGGGAGTCGCCGTCGGAGCACTCGCCTTCGGCATTGGTGTGCGAGTGTATTGGCTTGCCAGTCTTTGCCGCCTTCACTTTGAGTTGGACGTCGTTGATCGACTCCTTCATCTTGTTCATGAAGAACGACATGATGGCGGTTCCGGGCTTGTTTGTTGTGCAAGTCGGTGTTTGTGCGCGTGTGTCGAAAGCAGCTGAGGTTGGTGCAGTAAGTACTTGTAGCTCGCTAACGCCGATGCAGAATGGCTCGAGCTGAAGCTGAACGAGGCGTTTGACGAGGCGCCAAAATCGCTTATATTGAACCTTGTTCCTTGTCGAGGTCTAGAAGGCTTCGTGATCAAACGATCAGGGTGATGGCATGATGTAAAATGAGTGTCTATACTGTTCGAACTTCGAAGCGAAACCGGATGCAGGGTGGGACGCACTGAGAACGAGGCTACGACTTGCACCCGAGAGTCGAGAGTGCGTTGTGATTCATGGCGAAACCCGCTTGAGATGCCAAACCTCCGAAATGTAGAAGCTCTTCGTTTGCGGTGCTTGTCCAGTAGTAGTGTCTACTCTGCACCTACGACGACTGACCGTCTCAAGCATGCATGAACACCACCAATGCTTGACTTCAAACAAGCTCGTTATTGACCCTTTAACCAGAGCTTTTTCTTCACCAACCGTGCCCCATCGCTCCGAGAACCCCTCCATGACCCAGTCACGAACCGAGACCTTGAGCGTTCCTTGCTGCTACGACAGCTGCTGAGCACTGCTTCCCATCTGAGACCTCCCGACAGCTGCCGATGCTGAGGCGACCTGTCTGGTTGCTTGCTAGCAGCCTTGGTTGGAAGCCCGCCTGCTGCACCAAGAGCGACGGTCATGCGCGAGACCGACTTTCTCGAATCTTGGTATCATTATCCACCAAAGCATTCGTTCGAATGTGTAGCATGCAGAGAGCAGAGTCTGAGGCAGCGGGGGATGGCAAGGCCATCGTTGCAATCATTTGCTGGAATGTGTAGTGTCGCAACAATCGCCAGGGAAGACGTGATGTTTCAGTGGAGGATCTGGTGCCTAATTGCATGCAAATTAGTACCGGGTTTGGCAGGACGACAACGACGGGAAACCAGACGCACCTCTTCATGACCGACTCCACGGCAGTTGCGCTGAACTCAGCATCGTCCGGAAGCTCGTCGATCAACGGCACAAGTCCCGCGAACTTGTCTCCGCCGCGATAGGCGATGACCGCAGGCACACCAGCAGGTTCCATCTCAGCATCGTCATAGTGTAGCTTCACGAAGCGAGTGGCAGGATGCTTGCTTGCGAGGTTGCGGAGGCAATTGTCGAACAATTGGCTTACATGTGACTGCCATAGCGTGTCAGAGTCACCTGCCCAGTCTAGACGGAGTGATGTACTTACGTATTCGTCGTAGATGTAAACCACGACGACCGTATCTGAAGGCGAATTGTCCACGGCGTCCAGGTAACCCTCAGCGTCCACAGCAACCATTCCTCCGTATCGTAGCCTACTGCGAGAGTTCCGATGCAGATTACTCGTCCGTGGCCCAGAAGTCATCTCCTGGAGCCTGCTCTTTCTCCACTTCTTCATGAAGTCTTCGTCTTCGAACTCATCTTCCTCGTCATCCTCGTCCAGTGTTTGAGGCAGTGTTAACTCAGATCCCCGCTGCTGTCCTCCGTATATCGGGATGCTGATAGAAGACCTCTCTTTCCGCAGCGAATCTCGCCAGTCCTGTGCATCTGAGATCACGCCTTTGGGCCCAGTGTTGGCTCCATATTTCTTGCTCGGAATGGTGCTCCTCGCCAGGCTCACGCTGGGTCTGAACTCAGTCGCAATTGAAGGTCGTGGAGTTCCCTCTTCTTCGTCGTCGTCGGCAAACAGGAAGGTCGATCGAGCGTCACTGTCATCTTCCGGGTGCTGTCTGCGACGTGACTTGTCCCGCATCAATTCATGAAACTCGGTCTCGGCGGCCGACATGCTTGGTGGATGCTGGTGGTCGAGGCCGCGAGCGGCGATGTTGATCTCAGGATCCAGGACCTGCCTCGAGGGCTCCCTTTGTATGTGTAGTTCGTCTTACATTGAGCAGGTAACGAACGCTGGCACCTCCAGTTGGATCATAAATAAGCAAGGTAGATCGCTAGCGGGTGTACCTGCATCACTGGCGCGTTTCGGTGAGGGTGAGCTTTGCTACGCCGCGAGAAGTCGGTTTTCTCACCTGCCGGACAAATTCCAAGCAACTTGATACCTTTCAGAGATGCGGGTCTTTTGCGAGAACCGACAGATATCACTCAAGATGCGCACAAAGCTTGCTGAGTCGGAGCAGAAGCGTTCGGATGTTGCATTGGAAGCCTTGGTGAGGAGCGGTTCACGATCGTTCGGTAATCTGCAGGCATGTTGTGCCAACCCTGTCATCACAGAACGGCATCATCGGCCAGGTCGGCGCTTACGACGCTCAGGAGAACCTGGAACTCATCTCATCAAGCGCTACGGGTGGTGGAAGATGATGTGCGGGAAATCACTGTGACAGGCTATTGCCGCTGGAGGATCACGATCAACGGCAAGGTCTCGAAATAGCAGTGGAATGACAGGTTCAAGCTGCTGACCAGCAGCGAAACAATGGGATGATGGGCATGAGACTCGAAGTGATCTTGTAGCGGAAAGGCACAACGACGTTGCCGGTTCACGTTGAACTGCGCCATCATGTGAATTTCAGCTTTGGGAAGAATCGTGCATGAGGTATCTCGCATACAACTACTTTTGAAACAGAAAACAAGTCCGCAAAGCGCCGGGTGCATGCGCAGCGGCCAGCTAGCACTCCAAAAACGACACATTTTCGCCAAAAATGCCAGCAGCCGCGGAGTATCGCTCCAGTACTCCTCGGCTAAACGGTGGAGAAGAATAAAGATTTTCGCAGAGGACTTGGTCGACTTCTCTCCTCCGCGCCGGATGTGATCACACGGTCTCCGAGAAAGTCATGCCAGTGAGAGAAAGAGGTCTCGCTACGCCTGGAGAATGGTGTAGTCCAGAGAGAGCGCCATTTCGAATGAGAATGGCTGGTTGGTCGAAATCGCAGGGAGAAGAGCTTGCTGAGAAGGTGTGCGAAGCACGTCGGGATGGGGTATTTTCAGCACTCTACGTGCTCTCTATTAGCATTGGAACGGCGATGTCGACTACGCCCAGATACGAAGCTAGCAGTGTTGTCAGAATAGAATGTCGAGGTTAAAATATCATGATGTGACGAACCATCGAGTCCCAGGATCCTGTGCATAGTGACATGGCGTCGTTGCTAACGCCCAGGCAGCTGACACGGTTGTCGTGGCCCTGAAGAGTACCCACCCGCTCGCCGCGGAGAACATCCCACACCTGTCGAGACATGTCAGCAATTGGTAGAGACAGTGAGATTTCGCGGCTGGACTGACCTTGCACTCGAAGTCGTCGTACCCAGCGAAAAGTAGTCGGCCAGAGACGGAGAAAGCCACCGAAGTGATGCCGCATACTGGCTCGCCAATCTGTGAGAATCATGTTAGTACTGGGTTCGACAGTTGTACGGAAAAGTCAGCATACAGTGTAACTTTGAAGCTCGCGATCCGCACGAATATCGAACAACCGGCAAGACGCATCGTCGGATCCGGTGCCGAATGCGTGTCCATTTGGGAAGAATTGAATGGCGTTGATATCTGAGTCGTGAGCGGCGAACGTCTGGGTGCACTTCTGCTGACGGATGTCCCATAGTTTGGCGAATGCATCGCAAGCGCCGGACACGAACTGGTTGTTGTCCAATGGATTGATGCTCAAGCTCATGACGTCTCCAAGATGGTCTGCAAACTCCGTGATCTTCTGGCCAGTTTCGATATCCCACAATACACAGGTCATGTCACCGGAGGATGTAAGTATGCGTCGGTCATTGATGAAGCGGCAGCAGCTGAGATACCCCGAATGCCCACTCAGCTCGCGAGCAACCCGCGTAGGACCTTCTCGTGCGGAGAGATTGTAGATAGAGCAGATGTTGTCCAGACCTCCGCAAGCCACGTAGTTACCGCTTGGTGAATAGGCGCATGTCATGACCCAGGATGACCGCAGCGGAATGGCGTGTACTTTGTTCGTGGTATATGCATCCCAGATGATCAGCTTGCCGTCCTGTGAAGCTGATACCAAGTGCCTTCGGTCGGTTGACCAATGCATCGCGTAGATCTTCGCAAGATGTCCTTTGAGCGTCCTCTTCGTTTTCATGGCCAATCGGGGCAGCTGCTCTGTCCGTTGTCGCGCGACATCACGGACTGTAAGATCACTTGTCAGCCACCATATATATCCTCGCCGCCTCGGCGAACTTATTGCGGTGTATAGCGGGAGACATTGACTCACGAGTGGTGTCGGCGAGCTCATCCTTCTTCCTCTTGATGCGGTCCTTGAGAGCTTCCGCATCACGGCGCGCTATCTGGATCCGCTGCTGGACACTCTCATTCTGGTCGGCCATCTTGCGAACAGCGAACGCTACCAGCACGGCCCGAGGTCGTCGGCGGTGATGGGATTGTCGACGGAAGTGTGCGCGGAGGGCAGGTGATCGCGGAGGAGCTGCGCCGTAAACGGGTCACGGTCGTGCTAGCCGTCGAGCGTAGGGAGCTCTCGCTAGGGCGTGCCTTTGCGATTGCGTCCGTGCCGTCGTCCTCACGGGACCGGGAATGGAGGTTTCGTGTACGCAAGGCCGTCGGCGATGGAGTGGCTGAGTATGTGAGCGAATGTGAGGTTCGGTGGTGAATCCGCCAGGAATAGGGAATGTACAGGCCCGCGACGTTCACGAAGCACAGACGCCGGCCAGCCAAGGTACCGACCGACCGCTTCAGACGGGACGTTTCGAGCTTGCTTTTCAGGGCATTGGCTGACTTCGAACTTCGCACAAACACACATAGCACGAGCGAGCGACTATCAGGCAGCCAGGCTGTGCTGCCCACGCGAGCGCTCGTCCCCGGACAGCAAGATCTTCACCGTTGCTACAAGAGCCCATCAGATCTCATCCCCTCCGGAGTACTTCATGGGGAATTTGGAGACCTGACCATGCCGGACATTTTGCCGGCGGGGCTTTACGCTTTTCACCAAGATCCGCAGGCACTTCAATGGTGCTGATGATGGGCCCGTTCCGTCGATCGCGTTAACCCTTCCAGGTCAATGGCGACTGCTGGACGGATGTGGCTACCTACTACAGCTATAATAATGATAGTCACTCATCCTACAGCTCGACACGGCGTATGAAGGTATGAACACCATGGTTTTGGTGCGATTACTTCTACTGGACAAGCGCTGCAAGCTCCAAGGAAGATGCTGCCAATATGCTGCGGTATTTCCGTGAACCTCAGCCCCAACTCGAATGAGGCTCGCACATTGGGCAACGGGCTGATTTGCAAGGCTGTGGACGGAGGACGCTGCAAGTCATAATTTCATCCTGTCATTAAGCATGTCTGGAACCAATTAAAGCCGCTGAGCCTCTGAGACTGCGTTCGTTGGTGACACTGGTCCTCGATAACCAATACTTATGCACCTCGAGGAATCAACCCGGAGTCAGCCTTGAAATGTCATGCAAGTATGCACTGTCAAGCCATGACCTTCCGCGTACGCTACATCGGTAGGTCCCACTCGGTAGCCTACCATCAGCCCAGCTCGCCATCCATTGGAGTATTGCTACGTTAGCAGAGCATCTACAAATCGGTACACTCAGTGGCTTGACACGGCTGGAGAGATTACGCATGACCAAGGCGGAACATCTCGTAGAAACCCCTTGGCGCGGAGGTATGCAGTCGACAGTCTTACAAAGGTGGATTCGCTGTCCGTTGCGACCCGCTACGCCCTACGTCGGTCTTTACTGCGCGACAATGGCACGCAGGCCAGGTCCGCATGTCCGCACGTGTGCCCTCACCTGCGCGCACCGGCTTCGACTACCCAGGCCCGGTCATCACTATGTGTAGTTCGGATCATGTTCTTTCAAGTGCGATCGCGGCCGAATTGCAAGATGAAATTAAAATTTCGTGTCTTGTGTAGCTGCAAGATCGGAGCGCTGCTTTTCATCCATGCTTCTCATCTTCCAGCCCGCCTGACGAGGATCACCGTCCTCCAGAACGCCTGGGCCTGATATGCCGGGACATTTCTCCCTTCAACAGTGCCACAACAACTCCGTCTTGGTTCCATCCCCTGTCGCCATATCGATCGAGTCGACGTTTAACGGTGCTGTGTCGCGTATTAGTCCTTGCCTCCTCCTCTGCGCAGCTCCTGGAAGACGCACCTTGGTGAAACCGATGTCGGCAGCCTTCTCGCGGAAGCATTGACGGCAGATGTTCAGTCCATACTTGCGGATGAGACCGGCCTGGTGGGTGCAGACACGGCTGCGAGACCGTTAGTATATTGTCCTCTTTTCCCGCCATTGCCATCTTCCTGTTCGAAGTCCAGCAAATTTCACGTACCACTCGCGGGAGCCCTTGCCGTAGGTGCGTGGGCGACAGTACCAAACGGATTCGTGAGACATGTTTGCGGTGGGTTGTCGGTGGTGGTTTCGTTCGAAGGAGTCGGGCTCGCGTGGAATGTCGTTGTTCTTCAGAACTCGTGGTGGACAAATTGTCGTGGTGTGGTTCTGCGGCGAATCGGCACTAGCCGATTTGGGTCTTGGCGCGCGGATGGAGCGCCCAACTCTTCGCGTCGACCTCTCGAATTCGTCACATCCACTTCTTCACAACACTGACTGGCGCTCTCGAATTCGTGGTCGCGACCGCCGATCGAAGCAGAGTCATGTCCGGCAAGATCAAAGCCAAGGACTTGAGCTACGATACGTCTCTTCCGCCATTTTTGCAAAGACTGCACGCTGCGAAAGGTGGCTCTGGAGATGCCGACCGACACGAGCGAGCCATTGCACGGCCAAAGAAGGCTAAAGATGTCAATGAGGATGATGGACCGACAGTGATAGACGAGGATGGCGAGACACTGACCAAGGATGAACTCGAAAGGCTCACTCAAGCCGAAGCAGCGACTGAGGATACCACCGCAGACACATCCTCACATGTCGACGGAACTGCGTCGCGAGGGGACCAGAAAGTAACCGACGGTGTGGCGGTGAAGAAGCGGAAAATCGCAAAGGTCGTCGGTGATGAAGACGAGTCCTCCAAGGATGTTCAGGCCACCACGTCAAAGGCTCCCAAAAAGGCGAAGAAGAAGTCCAAGCCAGTCAGACTCGCGTTCGACGATGAAGGCGATTGAAGCTTTTGGACCGTCTACTGGAATCCGATCAATACTCCGGAACTGCCTCCAACTCGCGCCAACGTCTCCATACCTCAAAATCAGAGCATTTGCCTGGCCAGCATGCTTCAAAGGCCGGCGGATATCGTGTACGAATGCACTGAATGTGCTTCACATGCATCAGGACATATGTGGTGAGTCTGGCGAATTTCATTGTGCGCGTTTACCCATGATGATACCTAAAAATATTGGAGCTGTCTTACCACCTTGAGGGATAATAACCTTGATGGACAATGGGGACAAAATCTATACGCAACTTACCTGACAAGAAGAACACTCAACACCATGAAGCATGCAACGGATTTAAGAATATAGCTGATATGATTCTAGTGTAGATTCCTGCTGTTGAAAGCTTTCGTGCTCGTCGGTGTGGACTTGATGCGAAAACAAGATGGCATTGCCCAGGCTATCGCGCGAAGGCGACCAGGAAGCAGTTCGGCCCGCTTCGGCTTCTCTGGAATGTCACGATAGGGTTGGTAGTGCTTGTGGGCCACGCCTTGGCCATCATATTCACAGGGGCATGATTGAATGGTACATACCATCTATATCTGTTGTGCTATACTATGGCTCAAGTCAGGTCCAGCGAAGCGGTCGTCAGAGCTCCCATGATGTTCTCTCAACGACTCTCGGCCCCGGTTTCTTGTCTTCACACCTGGTCGATCGCGCTCTCCATCTGCATTGCTCGCCCTTTTGCATCCGATCTCAGCTTCTCCTCGTCATTCAAAGCCTGCTCAAAGCTCAGCTCGACTGGGTCGCCGAACAATACGGATATGTCCTCAAGCGTCAGTCCCTTCGTCTCAGGCAAAAAAAAGAACACAAGTACCGCATAGACAACGGTTAAGCAGATGAGAATGATCCAGAACTTGTAGCCAATGTCTTCGAACGCTACCGGCGCAGCTGTGAGCAGAATAGCCGTGGCGATCCATTGAGCCATGATGCTGAATGAGACACCAAAACCACGGATGACCATTGGGAAGCTGAGAGCCGTCAGTGACCGTTATTACCGCAGCTGATGCGACTCACATTTCCGATGGGATCAGATACATGGTCGCATCGAGGCAACTGGAGTAGAATGCGGCTTGGCAAAAGATCATTGCAACTCCCCAGCCAAGTCCGACGCCATTGCCAGATCCTGTCTCGACGAATTGCGCTGTGATTGCGGCTTCTCCTGACAGGCACACCAGGATGCCAGCGCAGCCTACCAGGACAAAGTTGCGACGACCGAATCGATCTACGAAGAGCCCGTTGCAGAGGTTGCCGGGTACCGTGACGAGGTTGAAGCACCCGATCAATAGCAAAGGCGTGCCACCAGTGATGCCGAGACGAGAGAGGATCTGCGTCAGGTAGTTCGCGATGACCAGTGCACCTATCATGGTCAGCAAGTGGCCTCTGTACATCTCAGATGCAACGACTCACCTGTGCATTGATTGCCGAATTGCACAAGAAATCCCAGCGCCAGTCGCTTCCGGAAACTTGCTTGCCCAAAGCCCAGCTTCACCTTCGCCAGCGTACCAGTCACGCCCATCCTCCTCTCCGCCTCGATCTGCGTCTGCATCTGTCGGAACTCGGCTCTCGCATACCCATCACCCGGGTCCTGCTCATTCGCATGCAATCTCCTGGTCACATCCCAGGCCTCGTCGCCCCTCTCCTGGCTCAACAACCACCTCGGCGAGAACGGCAGCCAGTATGACCCCACCAGCAAGATCACAGTTGGTATCAACTGCACTGCCAGTGGAAATCGCCATTGGAACTCCCCATACGGCGCGAAGTAGCAGCCATATGTCACAAACCCGGTCATGGCGTACGAGAAGCCGATCAACACACCGTGTAGACCGACCATCAACCCGCGGGACTCGGGCGGGCTCACTTCGCTTTGGTACAGTGGCACAAGCGTCACCAACACACCGATACCGAAACCCATAATGAATCGACTTGCGATGAACATCGAGATATTCACCGAACCCGTCATGATGCCCGCTCCAACGAGACAAATCACACATCCCAATTGCAGGCTCCTCTTCCGACCAATGTGATCCGACGACCAGATATTGAAGACACAGCCTACGGCGCCACCAGCAGCGTAGACACCGTTCATTGCGCCAAGGATGGCGTTGGTATGGGATGTGCCTTGGACGAGGTTCATCGAGTCGTAGAACGATGCTTGACCAATCAAGGCTGCGGAGATGCTCGAGGCGTAGCCGTAGCAGAGTGATCCAACGGCTACGAAGAGGGCGATGGTGAAGTTGTAAAAGTTGCGCGGGCGAGGGATGATGTACTTCTTTCGTGTTGTGGAGGGCATCTTGACGGAAGAAGGGCAGGAGGCAAGAGCTGCGTTGAAGTGTGGTTGATTGTACTCGATTGAGTTGAGGATATGTTTGGATGCACACTCGAAAAGTTGACCGTAGGTCTGTTCTTTCGATCTGATCTTCGAGAAACCACACAAAAGAACAGTCCAAATAAACTTCTTGACAAGCTACATGAATGTCGCGTGTGAGCGATCGACATGCACATATCCCCGCAGAAGGCGTGGACGACCTCGGGGAGCGGCTCATTGATCAAAGCCGTGTCACTACGCACCGGGTACTTCGGTCTATTCTCGATCGGGCCGCAAAGACGACTCGTGTGATGTGTGTCAAGACCTTGGTGTGTGGTGGATGAGTAGATCTTCTCTCGCTCCTGAGCGAACTTTCGTTCACCAAGTGAGGGTCGCTTGCTGCCAATAGTATTAAGCCAAGCGCAACGTGCAGCAGATCCCTCGCATCTGCAAAGGGAGACAGCCTCCACTCCGCTCAGTCCTTGGTCGTCGCTCGTGTCATAGCTCCCCGCCTGAGTGCAAATTGCGTCCCTCTTCTGACAATGCAATGCAAACTCCTCGCTAAAAGCACAAAGCAGATCAATCGCTCCATATCTTAGACTCACTTTAAGATTTCATCCCAATTCGGCGTCATGACAAACTTGCCTCTGACCTGTCCCATTCCCATTCCCACTGCAGGCTCAGGCTGCTGTTCAGCCTCCTTTACCTTCGCCTTGTCCTTATCCTTCTCATCCTTCTCAACCTCTGGTTTCTTCTCGGGCACTGTAGCAATTAACACATTCTGCAAAAACGTAGCGTCAGCGCCCATGCCCAATGACAGACTCGTACCGCCCCAGTCAAGGGTCGCTTTGCCGGACTTGTGGATTCGGAGCTTGCCGACATGGCCGGACGGGAGTCTAGCCTGGACGTTAAGACCTGTATTGGCAGGCCGTTGTTGAGTGGCGGATGCGTCGACGTCCATGGGGTCTTGGTCGGTGGCGCCTGCTGCAGCATTTTCAGGGTCGGATTTAACAGAAATCGGGGTGAGAGAGGGCAAGATAGGTGGGAACTGGAAGAGGTAGACATGCTGGGAGCGAGTCTCTTCTTGTCTGCGAGCTTTGACCAGGGTTGGGTCTTCCGGTGCTGCTCCTTCCATGGCGGTGTCGCCGTTGGCGTCGGTGGCTGGTGGGGGAATTTTCGGGACTTGTCGCCCTAATTCGTTGCGGATGCCGCGAAGATCTTTGTAGTGGCGCTTCCACTCATCGAGCTCCGCCTGAGTCTGGAAACGAGGCGGCTCTGGTAAGGGCACATCGCTGTCGTCTGAGTCATCTCTAACCATTGAGTCGGCGATTGCCTTGATTCTCTCCTTGGCTTTTCGCTTTGTCTCTGGAGATGAAGGAGGGTCTTGGAGGGATTCTGGGACTGTTGTGATGTCTTGAGCAGTTGGAGTGGCCGGTCGAGCTTGCCCCTGATCTTCTGCGGGTTCGGACTTGATGTAGGGCTGCTCGTTCTCATCGTCGGACGAACTATACGCTGTAGGTCGCTTGGGCATAGCGCTGGATCCTGTGATCTCCACGTCTCGGGCTCGCTGTTTTCCTTTCTTCTTCTCGGTCGTGGGCATTTCTGGGGGTACAATGGCGCTGGCTGCGTTGGAGTCTTCTATACTCAGTCCAACCGTTCGTTCTTGGTGGGGTACTCGTGTCAGGCGAACAGGAGCAAGTGCGTCCTTGCGCTTGGGTGCAGCGTCGTCTCCTGTCAGGTCAATCACCTGCATGTGGTCGATGTCCTGCTTTGGGAGGGTCGTGTCGACCTCCTCGTCGTCGCTGGAGATGTAGCCGCCATCCTCCGTCTTCAATCCTCTTGTACTCATGGTAAAACTGAGGCCAGTGCCTGGCTCGCTCTTGATCCCTGAACCTCCTGAGCCCCCACCTCCTCCTCCACTGCCTCCTCCACCTCCACCTCCGCTTCTGCTGCCAGAGCTGCTAGTGACACCGCCGGAGAATGCGCCAGACCCACCAGCACCAGACCCAAATCTCCTCGCGTAAGCCGCTTTCGCATCTGCCGTCACCTGACCAGCGCTGAATGGACCGCTAGCAATTACATCCTCATCTCTCGATCGATGTGAATCTCCCATGTGTCCTCCACGTCCCCGTCCACCTCGCCCACCTCCTCTGCCAGGACGATCATTGCCTCTATACCCGAAGCGTCTCGCTTCCCTGTCTTTCCTCTTCTTCTCCTCCGCTGCGGCTTCAGCTTCAGCGGCCTTTGCCCTCGCTGCTGATTGTGCAGCTTCAAGTCGTGCAGCTTGTGATCGTCGATTGGCAGCTCTGGGTGCATTGACGACAGGCTTGCCTCGTGTCGAAGAAGGTCGTGGGGTCGAGCTCTGTCGACCGAGGGGAGCGGGCGTGGACGCGGCAGAAGGTGTAGGCGTCGCCGCGGGGGTGACTGGGTTGTCTGAAGGTGGTTGTGCTGCATTGCCACTTGCTTGTTCTGTGCTTTGTGCTGGAGGAGCCTTGGATCCCGAAGCTTTGGGAGGCATATCGGGCCAATGCCTCCGGAGGAGAGAAAGTAAGGGAACGTGGACGGTTGGAAGAGAAACACCAATGCGAAGCTCGAAGCTTGACAAAAAGTTCCGTCTTCACATGTGAAATTGTGGCCCCAGCTCTTTTAATTCTTCGCGGGCTGGCCCGCGTGGTAGCAACGTCCGACTAGCGCTGTTTACCGGATACATCGACAAGGATTTGACCGCGAACATCAATCAAGCATCACAGACAGTTTCGAACGGCAAAGACGTCCATGGTCGCACAGCAGAGATAATCGCCAACGAGGAGTTGTCAATATGGAATCTGCATTCAAATTTCCCAGTCGCGAATCACAACCTCTCCATCCACTGTCGCCAGAACGCGTCAATGGTAGCAAACGGCCCTCCAGCATCTCCAGCATGACTTCGAAATTCTCTGCCGCCGTCGAATCCACCAACTCAACGGACAACCCCTCGCCTCGATCATCTCCAACCCGAAAAGCGAACCTCTTTGCGGACTACAGTCCTCACGCACGCTCGCCAGTGAAGGAGAACGGCTTCGCACTTCCTGGATCACCTTCACTACCGGAGATCAACGCGTTCCGCAGCCACGCACGAACGAACAGCGACGTGCAAGGACTGGTGAAGCGCTTCGAGATCCTGGACGTACGCGACCGCGATGCAGAGCTCGCCGACCGGAGTAAGAGACACGAAGCAGAACTTCGCAGAGCACAAATCGCGCGAGAAGAGGCAGAAAGCGATGTCAAGCGGCTACGGGAAGAGACGAGACGGCTGAAAAAGGAAGGAGATGAAGGTCGCGATCGAGAGAGGAAGGTTGGAAAACGATTGGAGGTTGTCATGGTGAGTTGGCAGAATGTGGGCATACCTCGAGGAAGCAATGATGTCTGACGTTTGTACAGGAAGAGTTTGCGAACTTCAAAGAGGCGCATGCTTCGCAATCGGCGGTATACGAGAAGGAAGTTCGTAAAGCGCGAAAGGAGGCTTTTAAGAATTCGTCCATGGTGCTGAAGATTCAGGAGGAGCTCAAATCGACACGCAGCAGTCTGCGAATAACACAATCCGGCCTCGATATGGAGAAGAGGAAATTGGCGCAAAGAGATCAAGAGACATTCAATGCGCAGTATCAGCTTGTCGCGCTGCAGGAGGAGCTGGACAAGCTGAAAGTGCAGCTACAAGTGGTTGAGGATGAGAAGAATGCCCTGAAGACGAGCTTGAAGGAGGAAGAGGTGACTCGCGTTGCTGCAGAGGGGATGATTGCGCTGCCGGCCGCATTCGATGAAGATGAGCTCATGAGTTCCCCACGACGACGATCACCCGCAAAGCGTTCTGCTTCACCCCTCTCGGATGACAAGGAGAATGCTGGTGTGGTAATGAAGAAGATGCTGGACTCGAGGCGATTCGACGAGGAACTCGCGCACGAGAGGGCAAGGCGGGAACATGCCGAAGAGCTGGCTGAATTCCTCCGTCTCGAGTGCTACTTTCGATGCTGTCCGTGCAGAGCGTCGGATCATGCAGGTCAAGATCAGGAGCTGTCGGTGGCTGGCGAACTTGGACAAGCGTTTGAGAGCATCAGGAAGGACATGAGGGCAGTCCTGACTCCACCTGTCAGCGTCGAAGAGGAGAACGACACTATGATTGTACGAAGTTCGCACGATAGCGAGATGGTGCTGCAGCAGCATGAGCGTGAGCTTTCACCCGAGGAGCAGTCAAAGGAGCAGCCAGACGTGGAGATGGACCAGGCGCCTTTACTCCAGCTTCCGGAAGACTTTGACCGCAGCTTGACCATAATGGACGAAGTGACAGCGGATCCCGCCGAGGCAGCTATGCCTGAAGATCCAGTCGAGGTGGAGTGTGCAATTGAGGACGAGGTAGAACTGGAACGTGAGGTTCTCAGCGCATCAGAACACCCACCAGTCGTGGAGACGCTCGACGATGAATATGAGGAGGAAGAGGTCGTCGTCGCGCAAACACAAAAGGTACCCCTACTCCCGAGCAGTCCACATCCCAGAGCCCACTCTCCGTCCCAGACCACCACACCCTACCGATCCATCCGCACATACACCACCACCATACCCATGAAGTTCACTCCGTCCAAGCCCTCCTTTGAACGAGCTGGCAGCCGCAGCGAGGACGAACAAGAAGAAGACGCTGAGACTGTGCCCCAACCAGAACACAACATGTCTCCCAGAGAACGAACAACTTCCGCTCCCACCTTTGACCGAGCCGCAGCTCTCGCTGCGATCGCCTGGCGCAGAGGACGAGCCAAGTCCATAGCTGATGGGCAGGCAACGCCGCGGAAGCAGATGCTAGAGGGCGTGAGCAAAGCAGATCGGAGAGATGTCAGCGCACCGATGCTGGGTCATAAGACGACTGGTGGACATGCGTACAAAGGCGCTGCGAGTGCTGGGAGAGGGCCTGCGAGAGGGCGTTTGACATGATCACGGCGTTCTAGGAGTGATGTTGTTGGATTGTTAGATCGTTCGATTGCGAGCGTTTGATCTGGGTATTGTTGATTTGAGGGTAGGTGTAAAGGACTTGCTTTGGCTACCACCATGTTCCATTGCCATAGCGTGTGTATGTTGTTCGGAAAGGGTGGTTCTAGTATGGCAGATACGGGAGATGGCGATCGAGTGAAAAGGTCATGGAGGCTGATGTGTACGCTTTCGCAAATGGGTGCTGCACAGGACAAAATTGCAATTGAAAATTGTCGTGTGATAGTTCTACTTAGTAGGAACAAGTGAAGTGGTCAAATCTCTATGCCGCCAGAAACATCGAGGGTCCTATCCCTTTGCTCCTGTAACGGTGTTTCCGGAGAAAAGCCGAGGAACCTAGCGTCGACGAAATCGTGTCTCCGATTGGGCCAAAAGTTATCCGGTTTGGTGTGCAATCCAATCAATCCCTGCAATTCGCGTGAACCACTCCCCACCCGGTGAGTCTTCAAAGGGATGGCCCGCTGCCCCACCAAAGCAGTTGCCGTGCCGTTGCTCTCCAGGCACTTTTACAGCTTCATCAATCATCAACAAACACCTTTCTACTACTCCACTTCATCTTCATTTTTTCATCTTCTGATACGCCTGGCTCGCTCGCAGGGACTCTTTTCCAGTTTGGCACCGCCACATCTTTCCTCTCTCCCGCCCGCCACGGCGCCACGACATCCCTCAAACCGCCACCATGTCGTCCTCCAGCGTGCCAGCGAACCCGACCTCACACAATGTTGCTTCATTGCTACCGAAGCTGCAGGATGCAGATCCGGACATTCGATTCATGAGCTTGACAGATCTTAACACGATGCTGAACAACGGTCACCAAGCCTTCCTTCACCACGACTATACCACATGTGCAAAGGTTGTGGAGGGCCTGCTACATACCTTGAACGACAGCAATGGCGACGTGCAAAACATGGCGATCAAGTGCTTGGGACCATTCGTGAACAAGGCACCCGATACCATCCTGTGTCCCACTATCGAAAAGGTCAGCAACATCAGGACAAACAACTCGATCGACACCTCCATTCCAGCTTTGGCTGTGAGAGCTATCGTGGTTGCCCTTCCACATCCAGTACCTGGAGTTGCGCGGACACAAAAAGTGACTGATGCATATAACGCCGTGTCAAAAGCTCTGATTCCACGTCTCGTGGGCCGAGTTGTCATTCCATTGCCAGGCGGTAAAGTCGCCCCTGCTCCACCAAAAGGAATGCTTCAAGAAGATCTCGAGACTGGCAACGACAGCAACAGCTTGGATGTGCTGACGGAGGTCGCGCGATGCTTTGGCACAATGCTGCAAGATGCAGAGGTGGCAGCACTGGAGCAAATCACCATGCAGATCCTGGAGACGGAGCGTTGTGGTACGGTCATGAAGAAGAAAGCGGTGACCGCTTTGGCTGCACTGGCCACGTACTTCAACGACGACATTCTAGCAAACCACGTCAGCTACACGATCAACCAGCTGCGCCAAACCCACCTCACAACCCAGCAACGCAAGCTGTACCTCACCGTCTACGGCAGTCTTGCACGAAGCATCCCTCAGAAATTTGGACCCTACCTCAAGACTTTGGCGCCGTTTGTTCTCTCACCTTTGAGTCAAGAGGAGTTAGATCAGCAGAGAGAGGCCGAGGCCGAGGCTGATGGGGAGCGTGACGTGCACATGGAGGAGGTCCGAGAAGCGGCATTGATCGCTCTAGAGAACTTCATGGAAGCTTGCGCTCAGGACATGAGGGCGTACACCAAGGATGTCGTGGACGCCGCAACTCGCTTTCTCAAGTACGACCCGAACGTGGCCGACGACGATGATGAGGACATGGAGGAGGAGGAAGAAGAAGACGATTTCCTTGAGGATGATGACTTTGAGGAGGAGACCGGTTTTGAAGACGAAGACGATGTCAGCTGGAAGGTGCGCAGATGCTCAGCAAAGGCGTTGCACGCGTTGGTGGGAGTTCTCGATGCCAACGATCCAGCAATGTATGGACAAATCGCGCCAGCCCTAATTGCTCGCTTCAAGGAGCGGGAAGAGAGCGTACGCACGGAGGTGCTGGCTACTCTGGCCTTCCTCATCACCAAGACTGGATCGCTTTCAAATGTTCAGAAGGGTTCGGATCATCCGACGCAGACACAGAGCAGGAAGCGCAGACGAGGATTTAGTGAATCGCTCGGCTCCGATCTTCACGCTCAGCAGTCGCGAATGAATGGCTACGCTTCCCCGTCGACACCTCCACCAGTTGACAACGCCACGAAAGGTCTTGCAAAGATCAACCCGGACATTGTCAAAGGCGCAGCGAAACTTCTCAAAACCAGCACCGCGCCTACCAAGCAAAGCATCATTTCTCTTCTCAAAGACATGGTTTCTGCTCAGCAAGGTGGGCTCTCTCAGCACGCCGATCTTGTCATTGAGCCTGTCATCGACGCCATGAATTCCACAACTGGGTCAGTTTCGAACGTCGCCAGTAATGCTCTTCGTATTGAGGCCCTTGCTCTGCTACGTGTGATTGCCGAGAAGCATTCCAGCAAGGTGATCCAGCCACACCTCAAGCGTGTTGTCCCAGCTCTGGTTTTAGCGGCTAAGGATCGCTACGCCAAGGTCTCCGGCGAGGCGTTCTCGACGATCGAGGTCTTCATCAAGGCACTGACGCCACCTCGTTCTGCAGCAAGCAAGACCGGCGACGTCTTGACCAAACTGTATCAGGTCATCGTGGAGCGAATCTCGGCCCAAGACGCCGATACAGAAGTTCGTCAGAAGGCTGTGCAAGCTCTAGGTCTTCTCATCGGTCGTACATCCGGTTCCTCGGCTTCCAGCCTGCTCGCCCAGGACGACCGTTTCGCGGGTCAACAGCTCATCGCTGAGCGCATGAAGAACGAGCTCACCCGACTTGCTTGTGTCCGTGCCGTCGACACCATCGCCGTTCTTGCGCAGAACAAGAAGGACTTCAAGCCAGACTTTGTGGGCACTGTAGCTGTGGAGCTTGGTGCTCAGCTGCGCAAATCCAGTCGCTCGCTCCGAGGTGCAAGTTTGAGCGCCTTGCGAATGCTTGCTGTCAACCAGGCTTCTAGGGAGACCATGAGCGACAAGGTAGTGTCGCAGCTGGTGGACGCCTTGGTTCCTTTGCTTGCAACTGAAGACCTTCATATGATGAGCCCCGCTCTGATCGTGCTTGCTGCATTGGCGAATGATCATCCAAAGCTAGTCGCCACGCCTGCCGTTGTACAGGGAATATGTGCGATCGTTAGGTCTCCACTGTCCGGTGTCGCGCTGGACGCACTTCTCACCTGCGTGGAGGCTCTGGGCCACGCTCGTGCTGGAAAGCCACTCATGTCGGCGCTGCTACAAATGGCGCCCCAGGGCGATACAGATGCGACCGGCCAAGTCATCGGCACACTGCTCGTCTCCGGTGGCGACAGCGCAGGCGTGACTCTCGATGCATTCCTCGCTGAGTTGAGGTCGCAGCAAGACGAAGCGAAGAAATGCCTAGCTCTATCCGTGCTGGGTGAGGCCGGTCTGCGCATGGGATCCAGCTTCCCGCTATCGCCAGACAACTTCACAGCGTACTTCGGAGATGCTTCGGAGAAGGTCAAGCTTGCCGCAGCTGTCGCTCTTGGCCGTGCTGGAGCAGGCAATGTCAAGGCGTATCTTCCTCAGATCCTGCAGGGCATGTCGCAAGGCAAGCAATACCTGCTTCTGCACTCTGTCAAGGAGCTGCTTCAGCACAGCAACGCGGAGGATGAGATCCGTCCGTACACTAAGAACTTGTGGGACAACGTCATCAGCTCTGGACAGGCAGAAGACAATAAAGTTGTCGGTGCTGAGTGCGTTGGTCGACTGGCGATCATTGATCCGACTGCATACTTGCCTCAGCTCCAGGCCTTCCTCAAGAACCCGAACCCGATGATCCGCGGCATGGTTATTTCCGCTCTACGCTACGTCTTCTCGGACACCGAGGACACGTACAACCCGAACCTGCAGGCAACCATTATTCCCATGCTCTCCACAATGCTGGACGATTCAGACCTCGACAATCAGCGCCTGTCCCTCACTACGTTCAACTCTGCTCTCCACAACAAGCCAGATCTCGTCTTGCCGCATCTCTCCGAACTGCTGCCCATGGCGATGCAGGCCTCTGTCATCCGTCCAGAGCTCATCCGCGAAGTCTCAATGGGACCATTCAAGCATAAGATCGACGATGGTCTCGAGATGCGCAAGTCTGCGTACGAGACGCTGTATGCTCTTCTCGATTCAGCTCCCTCTCGTCAGCGCCTCGACATGTCTGCCTTCTATGACCGCATCGTGGCAGGTGTTGCCGATGAGCACGAGATCAAAATCCTCTGCTGCTTGGTCCTCGGCAAGTTGGTCACTCTCGCTCCTGTGGAGTCTTCTCGCCGTCTGGAACCTCTCGCCCAGCAGTTCCGCCTCGTACTCGCTTTCAAGCCGAAAGACAATGCCGTCAAGCAGGAGCTTGAGAAGCTTGCCGAGCAGCAGAAGGCCGTTGTTAAGGTCTCCGCAGCCTTTAACAAAGCGCTCGGCAATGAGAGCGACAGCCGCGCCTGGAAGGAGTACTACGATTGGGTTGGCAAGGACTTTCCGCAATTGAGGAAGGCGGCTGAAGAGGACCTCTCTAGTGGTGCGGAATTCTCTCAGCGTTAGGCACCGCTGAGACCCACCACTCCGGTACGATTGCCGCCAGTTGAAGAGTTCGTCCGGCGATGGCTGCTCTCGCTGACCAATACTGCCAATGGGCAGAGTTTGTATATCCCGTCGCACGGCTTCATGGTCACGCTTTAAGGTAATGCGCCTCTGCAACAATTCGACGCAGGTGGAAGCAGTCCAGTGTCGTGCTGCGGATTGAACTGGTGGCGCTGAGGGTACGATGCGCAGTGTGACCTAGGAACTCGCTACGATGAGTAGATACCCCTTTTGCGATTCAGATCAAAGAAGACATGAGATAGACGAATTGATGTTTCATGAACAGATGCCAAAGCTACGTTGTATTTCCACTACTTATTTGCCCTATCCCGGCACGCTTCGTCTCCGTTGCTCCACGAAGTGCAACAGACTCTTGCTGTCTATCTTAGCTGTCACAGCGGGTACAAGGAGTCTTCTCTTCTCGAAGTCCCCTCTACTCCTGGCGTTCGTCAAGGAGAGCCGGTCCTTCAAAACGAAGCCTCCTCGTACTTACTACGCGCCTATGTAATGACAGTTCCTCAGCTGCTGGTGCTGAAATTCTCTCGCCCAGACTCTGAACTTCGGGTTCCTCAAGTACGTTCGAGCCGCACACTTGACATTTGGGACCACAGCTAATTTCGGGATATACACGCAACTGTCCTGCTCATCACGGATATGCTTCCCAAATACTGATGCCAGCAATACCGGATCCTGTCGTAGATGCGCTACTGTACACAACACCACGATCCAGGCATACTTCCTGGCCGCCCCGTGCATTTATCACGACCCACATCAGATCAGAAGGAAGGCGACAATATTGCATTCATATGCATTTCACAAGGGCATTGTCAGGAGTCGACTCACCTACGATACCAGGTAAGACTTTCATGTGCTCTAGCACAGCGCACAGAGGCATGTGCGAACGTGGGTGAATCTCCCGTGAACTCACTCACACGACGGAGGACGCACAGGCACTACTATATCAGGACTGCTTCGGTCCGCAGACTCTCTCTCTTCAACACCAACGACCTTTCTACCTTCTACCACGTTTTCAACGGCGAACAACCTTTCGACCTTCGACATCCTTTGGCATCCGTCAACACCCTTCTCCTCTGGACTGCCTTCTAGAACAATCTTCCATCCTCGATATCAGTTCCTTACACCCACACTCGACCAAGCCGTCTCTACTCGAGCGACTTCGAAAATCTCGGTACCGTGATACACTGGTACGACTTTGACCCCAGACTCGCACGATATCACAAGCAAAACGCATCGGGTTGCAGCGTACACTTCTATTCAAGTCATCCCACTCACTTACATTCCTCATCGACTCCGACTCCGACTCCGGCAGCGGCTCGAAACAATCACCTTCTAAAAATGCTACTCAACACGATGTTGATGCTGCTGTGCGGCCTACTGGCGAGCATGAGCTCTGCCATCTCTCAATCCAACAGCTCTTCCATGAGCATGTCTTCTCTATCCGATACGCCTTCAATTGCGACCCAGACAACGAACACGACCCAGGCTCTTCCTGCAAACCAGACCGTGCCGGGAGTACAGGTATTGGCCATTGGATACATGCCAGGAGTCGGAACAGCCACCCGGACGCACCCGATTACGGTACAAGACAAAGCCTTTACCCAGAATGCCGGATGTCCGCTGGTAACTATGTCATTGGATGGTTTCTGGAGCACGCGTCCCTGGTGTGGTCTTGGACAGCCCGACTGGGAAAACGCGCCAGTGATCATCCCTGCGCCCCCTGAAGCCACTCTCAGCGTCCCTCCTTCCACGGACAAGGGTGCTCACTGGTCGTTCCGCATCTCCGAAGAGTTTATGGATCAGATGTACCGCCTAGGTAACGCTCAGTGTCAGAACGCAGGTCTGGTCAAACGTCAGTCCTCCAACCCGATGATGTGCTCGCCGCAGAAGCTTCCGCCAATTCAAGTGGGGCTTCTCAGGCAAAATATTGCACGAGCTGCGTATGAGGAGGTCACATTCGACAAGTTGTCCCTTGTGAGATTTGGAGAATATAGCGAAGAGGAGGTCCGATTCGCCGCGGCCACGGTGCTCGAGTTCGCGGTCATCGAAAAGTTCATGGAAACCGACGGGCCCCTCGATCGGACGCTCGACCTCGAGCCCGGGGAGGCGTCCTCCTGGATGGCTTCCGCTCTAGTCTCACAGACGCAGCCAGACCGCTACTGGAACTTCGTCCATGGCATACGGACGACCATGCCAACGTCGACGGCGTCCAATGCCACGTCTACAACGAGCAGAAAGTGCCCACTCTGCACCAACGCCGCATGCCTCGTCAGTCCGGATGATGACCAAGGTCAGGACGGGACGAACATCCCCATACGGCCTGCTCTCGTGACTGGAGGTGGCGATCCGGCCTGTATTCCCATCCAGGATGCACAGAACAACAACAAAGAGTGGCACTGCATATGCCCGGACCCAAAGCACGGGGGAAAGTTCTCGAGTCAGTCGACTAGCTGGACCACTTACCTTTCTGATCGTGGCTCCACGACCACCTTGGTCTCCGCTGCGTGCCCCAGAACCGATCTACCACCCCCGCAGACCCCGGTGGGCCCCGACCTCCCTGATATCGTATCCAGAACTGGAGATCCAGCATGTATCCCTATACAGGACGCCCAGAACTACCAGGGGAACGAATGGATCTGCATTTGCAAGAAACCGAAGGGAAAGTTCGAGAGCCAATCGACCAGCTGGTCCACGTTCCGCCTTGATCGTGGCACTACGACGGACTTGGCTTCCGCGGCGTGTCCCAGTGCAGAGCCAACAGCCTCGCAGATTCCGGATACGCAGGTTTCAAAGAGGACCTGCTCTTCTAGTTTCGGTCCAAAAGGAGAAGTGTTTCCATGGGGGGCGCAATCGACTGTGCTAGAGTCCGCCGTCTCATCCTTCTGCTCACACTATTCGGAGCTGAATCTGTCCAAGGACATCATACGCGATCCCGCTCAACGCAATTACTGGGACGGCGACAGCCGTACCAAAGTCTATACGTACCCGACTCCGAAGGTGTACAACTACAAGGGGAACAGCAGAATCATTACAGTGGTGAAGTTGAGCATCAAATACCAAGCCAAAGCTTGTGATGACCCGAAGAAACCTGTGCAGAGCGCCTTCAACAAGGAGGCTGGAAACTGGTGCCGGGAAGAGATGCATCGGGTCATTGACTGCCCTCCATTCCGGATCTATGGCGGCACCGGAGAGGCTTATCATGAGGGAGGCGAGGTGAATGCTGGATGTATCCAATTCGGTGTCCACCTTACGTGAGTATCTCATTTACCTGGGTCCCGCAATTTGTAGTGTATACTGACCTTTGTCACAGGACGGAAGATTCCCACCGCGAGCTAAAGATGATCGCACAGAAAACATCGTCGGCTACGATGTTGTGAGTCTTTGCAGCGTCTCTTACATTTGATCAAAAGTTGCTTGAGATCGATCTGCTTGCATCTTCACATGCGGAAACACTGCGGTGATCTCGCGGATGTCTATACATCCAGGGTTCACGCGGTGGTTCAAGGCAGACTTCATTTGGTTTTCATTGTCATCAGGCTCTTTTCAGCCTTTCTTTTGCCGTTTCCTATCCGACCACAGTCACGGAGCGTCGACTTCAAGGGGAGGGTACATCGAAAAACTACAGAGGCATATTTACTGGTATTTTCTCACGGTAAGACACTGCAACTTCGTGTCATGCCAACTTGCCATGACCAGTAGTTGTCAGGGAAGCTTGAGGGAGCGAGTGAGGTAGTATATGGACGGTCTTGGCAGGGAGCTAGCCTCTTCGAGCGGAGCAGCCATTCCGCGTCAACTTTTAACCGAACATATGCGAGGTAGGTTCTTCGCTGCATCAACCTTGCCATCTGATCGATTGATCCAAGGAAGATCCATAACGACGGTATTGTTTCTTGAGACGACGCAAAAGTGGCAATCGCGTTACCGAGCCCGCTGTAATCTACACGAGCGGACACAGCCATGATATCTGCTCGTTTGCAGCTTTTCAACCCGTTGCCACGATGCAGCCACCAGACCCCACAGCGGCAATAGGACAGATGGAGCTCTCTGAGGTCCGCTCTACCACCGGAGGTACCAAGTATGGAACGAGTGTCAATACACAGGGGAACGAGCCTTCCGATCGTCATGCATCGACCTCAACGCCAGCAAGTCTGCCATTGCCAACATCACAAAGACAAAGCAACCGATCCACGTCCCGATTCAAGCTACCGCTCTTAAGGACTTGGCCGAGCCATATACTACACCACATCCTCGACCAGTGGTTCCTCATCACCATGCTCCTCCTCATCCTCTTCGCCTCTCAAGTCCAAGTGCCCTCCTCGCAACAACCTACCAAATCGACCGTTGTTTCCTACCTCCTCGTCTCCATAATCTTCTTCATCACCGGCTGCACGCTCTCCACCTCCATCCTCATGCAAAACGCAGGTCGATGGAAGACTCATCTCTGGGTCCAGGGGAACTGCTTCCTCACTTGCTCGGCGTTGATGTTCGGACTCGTGAGCGCCACGGCCGCAGGTGCAGGCAGGGATGGGTGGATGGACGGCGGGCTGTTGGTCGGCATGGCGTTCATGGGCTGTCTGCCGACGACGCTCGCGAGCAACGTCGTGATGACGGGACAGGCTGGAGGGAACGTGGCTTTGACGGTCGTGCAGATTGTGATTGGGAATCTCATTGGCGTCTTTCTGTCGCCGGGTCTGGTGATCTTATACACCGGAGTTGATGCTTGGTATAACGATGTGCTGCCCAAAGGGTCAATGGACGATCTTGTAGCGGTTTTTCGAAGAGTACTGATGCAGCTCGGTCTGTCGATCTATGTACCATTGGCGGTCGGTCAGGCGGTGAGGTGGTTCTTTGAAAAACAGTGCGACCTGGTCTTCAAGAAATATAAAATGGGGAAACTCGGAGCTTTCTGCATCTTGGTCGTTCAGTGGTCAACTTTCGACCAAGCATTCCGATCCGGGGCGTTTGAGACGGTGCAAGGGAGCAACATGGTGTTCTTAGTTTTCATGTTGTTGGGCATGTTTTGGGTGTACTTCGGCATTGCATTTGGCGGTTCCTGGGCGTGGTACGGCAGGAAGGACATCATCTCCATTACGTATTGCGTGGCGGCGAAGGGTTTGGCATTTGGAGTGCCGTTGTCGAATGCGATATTCAATGGGGTCGGGCTGGAGTTGAGCAGTAAAATACAGATTCCGATCGTCATTTACGCGGCGATACAGATGGCGTTTGGGAGTCTTTTGGTCGTGTTCTTTCGAAGGTGGAACACGAATGCAGAGAAGAAGGAGAAGGAGGACCGACAGGCAGGCCACGAGGCGAACCTCCAGGAAGAGGTGACAGCGCCCGTTGCGGATGCGTCAGGTCAAAATAACGACAGAGACCTTCCAGAGACGACATTGGAAGTGGGAGAGAAATGCGATGTATCCTGATCGGTCCGGAACTAGATAGGACCTTGTATTACAAAGGCTTGAGCTTGCTACATTCATCCTGCGCGCATTACTGTTCAATCCGCCTCGTCTTTACGCTGTGGTGCACGATACATCCTCCCAGTTATGCTTCTCAAATTACATGGTCGATCATGAGAGTCCTGCAGCTACCGCTGCAATACATTCCTCGAACCTGTTGATCCTCCGGATCGGTCTCGTCCTCGTCATCGCCCTCAATCGCTCTCGTCCTCAGGCTCAGCGTCCTCAGTCTCAGACTCTCCCTCATATCCACTCTCTTCTTCGATTTCGCCGCCGGGGGTGGATGGCGGTGGAGTCTCCGGAAGATTCATCGGCGATGAATTCTCCGGCAACGAAGCCCTCCAAGGCCGCATCGTAATCGGACGCGGTGCTTGAAGTCTCGTGGTCCAGTTCGATGCTCGTGGCCGGATCTTTGGACTCCTCGCGATTGGTGACTTCGACGCAGCGGAGCACTGATGGACTGCCGTATTCTGCATTGCCAAAGTAGAAGAGTTGTCTGTACCCACAGTGTCAGTACCTAATACGAGTCCATGGCTGACAGACTCATCTTACTCTCCTGTGGCATTCATTCCTGACTTCGGGGCCTGGGTATACTCCTCGATGTCTGTCGCGAGTTCTTGCGACTCCTGAAGACGGGGATGGGAGACATTGATTTTTGCAGCATTGGAGTGTGCACGCACCCTGAGCTCTTCGAAGAATGGAAGCGCACGTGATGTCAAGTCCTTCAGAACATCCTGCAGTACTGGAGACGTCGTGCGAGTGAACTCACCCTCGATCGCTCTAGCAAGGTTGCGACATGCCAACCCAATCTCTGCGTATTCAGAGCCCTTTGAGAGGACTGCCTTGAGTTTCACTGCCTCCTTTCGTGCTTGAACTGCCATGTGCTTCAATTGCATTCTATCCGCCGTACGTTCTGCATTGGTGACGATCACACCCGGGATTGCAAGATGCTTCGAAGACTCTGAGAGTATCTTGGTTGCCCACTGGGAGCTCCAGAATATCTCCTGCAAATCTTCGTGTGAAGGAAGTTCGTGTGTCTCCATGAAAAGTGCCGGTTCTACCTCCTTCTCTCCCCTTAATATCGTCTTGCGAGGTTGATGGATAGCGGAAGCGGTTCCTCGTGCTTCGCTCTCGCTGTCGTGTGGTTGCCGAGAAGGTGTGTCTCGGCATACGCTCGCCCGAAGGCGAGACTGAGCCTGAAGGCGAGACTGAGTCGAGCTCACCGTGCTTGCGCTTTGTTGTTTCGGGAGTTGGGTATGGCTCCATGAATTGGCCAAGTCCCAGAGGCCCAGATTCCTGCGACATTAGCGTGGCGTCCTGTTCGAGCTGCGCCTCGAATGGCTCGCAGGCGGCCATTATACGCTCGTCATTGCCTCTGTTCAGCTGCGCAGATGTGACATTGGCCGGTGTTTGCGGCTCCCGAAGATTTTCCGCTGCTGGGGTTTCGATGGCGCCCTAAACGTGAGTTTGGGCCACTACGAGGTATTTAGCCATTTAGTCACGTGCATATCAACATCACTGCATCAAAATGCCTCCTATTGTCTATATATCACTCTCAATGCGTCCTATCGTGATCTTAGTGTGTGTCCGTATTGTTATATGCTATTAATAAGTAGTAAGTAACTTATAATACTAGTAAGTAGCCGTTTCTTCTTATAAAACTTCTACTACCGCGCTCTCTTTTTAAACATTACTACTACCACTACTCTCTGCGCTCTCGCCCACGATCTTATACCTCCTTAGACTACTCTTAATACGCAAAAAGGCTTCGAGATTAACGCCGTTACGCCGTACGATATACGCGACGACTCCTTACTACTACTAGCCGTTATGCGCGACGACTTCTTATTACTACTACCCCCTATGCGCGCAGACTCTCTAGTAAGCGTTATAGACACCGCTTTACCGCTACTATTACCTTCGGCTCTACCTATCGAGCTCCGTACCTACCGTATACTAACTACTACTAATTAGAAGGCTCCGTAATATATTAGCGTCGTGAACTAGAAGGCAGCCCTTACTAAAGCTTAATTAACAGATGCGAAGGTCCGGAGGAGCGGTCGTTAGACGCTTATACGATATAATTACGTAGGATAAGTATAGAAAATAGAGGAAGGTAAGTTTAATCTAGGCGATCTAGGCTAATCTCGGCCTAATCTTAGCTAATTATCCTAGGACAAGCTGCGCACTCGCCTTATAGGCTCTACATTAATACAAAATACGTCTATCGCGCCTATAAGGATAACTCGAAGCTTACGACCTATAGATATTACTTTAGCCGTAGTAAGGCTAACTATAGCGCTAGGATTACGGTAAAAGAGGAGTTAGATGTCGAAGACAGTCTTAGTATTGCAGATAAAGGAGCAAAGGTAGCGGCATTATAGTCGGAGGTAGCGGACTTAATAGAGGCGAATATAGAGTTAGCGGATAAGGTTAATAGAATAATATATAATATCCTCCGTATAAAGGAGATATATAAGACTAAGATCGATAGACTTCGTAGTAAGATTAAGGGCAATAAAGATGCGCTTAAGGCTAAGATTAGAGGGCTTAAGGAGAGGCATCTATCGTTATTAGAGATTAATAAGCTTTTTAAGGCTTGTTTAGCAGTATTAGAGCAGAAGTAGCTAAGATTGCACTAAGATACGATAAGATTAGCTCTCGAGCTACTAAATAATACCCATTTTCATACTTAATATTAATGCTAAGCTACCTATGCTTCCAATCCTATATACCTCTACCCCTATGCACTCCGCACTAAGATTATATTAACCTTCGCTCTTAGCCTTCTTCTACGTTAGCAGTCGCTTCCTTCTACTTCTACGTAGCCTATTAACCGTAGGCTCCTTAACAATAGGCTCCTTAATAATAGGCTCCTTAATAACAGGCTCCTTAATAACAGGCTCCTTAATAACAGGCTCGCCTACGTCTACCTCCGACTTAATAGGCGTGTTTACGATCTTAGAGCGCTCTTATACCGGCGTAAGGGCTAGCATCGCGGCTAATAACTTACGCTTAACTAGGCTAGCCTCCTTCTAGCTAGCCTCCTTCTAGCTAGCCTCCTTCTAGCTAGCCTCCTTCTAGCTAGCCTCTATCTTTATAAAGGATAGTTATGTCGCTCTTATATTAGCTGCTCCGGAGGACGTTAAGGATACTACTACCTTAACCGGCGTCTATAGCGGTAGTAATGCGGCTAGCCTAGACTCGTCCGCCTTCTCCTTAGCTCGTCGTGTAACGGCCGCTCTAGCTTAGGCTATAGTATCCTACGAGCTAGAGGCGGTGTTAATGTCGTCGTCGAGGATAATAAGGGAGTCGTTAATTCTTACTAGTAAGGACGGCTGGAGCTCTAAGCTAGTAGCACGTTTACTAGTCCTCGAGGGACCGGCGGTAGGCGCTATCTTAATAGAGTTAGCAACGGCGGCTCTAATAGCGAGATTAGCGCTAAGATTGTTATCGTTACTACTAAGAGCGGCGTACATAGCGATCTTATAGGCTAGCTAGTTGTCCTTGTCTAGCTACTTACCCTTACCCTTGCCCTTACTAGTAGTAAGATTAGAGCTAAGAGTAGCGCTCTCGTTAGCGGTAGTAGTAAGCTCCTTAATAAATTCGTCTACGTCCTTCGGCTTAGTAGACGACGGCGTAAATAAACCGTCCGGTTTCTCCACTCTACTATTCTCGTGTATACGCTAGCCTAGTAGGTATATATAGCTAGCCTTAGTAGTGCGTAACGCTAGATCGTCCTTATATATACGGACATATCCCGACGGCCGAATAGACTACACCTTCACGCGGTGGCCGTCGTAAGTACCTTCTTCGGAAGGGAAACTAAGACAGTCTAGAAGAAACCTTCTCGAAAACCTCCTCGAAAACCTCCTCGAAAACCTCCTCGAAAACCTCTCGAATCCGCCGAAATCCTTCTCGAAATCCCCTCGAAATATAAGCTATAATAGAACAACAGCACGATTCGAACGAATAGCCCTCTATACTACGAACGAGAAGAAGAAGAAGAAGAAGCAGTCTACTCTACCCTATACGCGCACCTCCTCGAAATCCGAACCGAAACGCACCTCTTTCCCTCTAGAGATTCGGGTCCTCTATAGATAAGTACACTTTAAAGAGACAGGACTCGGTAGAACCTACAACTCTGCGATTAACCTACGTAGTTGTATGCGCTAGAAGGCGGTATACGATTCTATAAAGGCATATTAAGGACAAGAGAAGATAGCGAGTTAGATAGCTACTTTTATACGGCATTTTGTACGGCATTTTGCATAGCATTTTGCACGACACTCTACTCTGCTTTTCGAATTTACAGCGTGTATATGCGAAGCGGAAGGATCCGCTAAAAATTCTACAAAAAGCTTAGCGCGAAAATTTAGCAACACTCGTTTGATTTCCTTTGTCTTGCATTTGTTTAAAGTCCTTTAGCATTGCCTTAGGCACGGGGTTTCCCCTAAGGTCGAAGAATACTAAAAGAATCTGATTGTAAATAGATCTACTACCTTGCTTACAAGGCCGTCCTACATAGTCTTGGACTCCGAAAGGACGTAAATGGAACAAACAAACAAATAACAAACAAACGGACATATCCCCCTCGGCGGTTATAGTAGTTATCCGTGTTAACGAGTAGGGTAACGTATACGGTCGCCTTAACGAGCTTAATCGTGTTGTTAGTAATAAAAGGGCCTAACATCCGGATAATATTAGTAGATATAGTGCTCGTATAGCCGGGTTTAACGGGTTAATAGAGGTCGTTGTACCTAATAGATAGGAAGTAGTCGTAATATAGACGCCGGCGTACGCGGTTTTAAGCGTAGTAGCTCTTACCGAGGAGGTATTTAAGTAGCTAGAATCGACGCTCTTCCTTTAAGATAGCACTAAGAGCAGCGCTTATCTCGTCTACGACGCCTTAGCCTATCTACTCGAAGGGATCGGTCTATCCGCTATACTCCGGCACCGTATAGCTAGTAGTTACCTTAACGGTATACATCGTGCATATAATACTAACCTCCTATAGAGTCTCGACCTGCGGTCTACTACGTTTGGACTTAGCTAGAGGCGATAATAATAGACCGGCTTTACTTAAATAGGGTACCGTTAATATAGCATTAGCGGTAGTAGTAGCTTAAGTAGCGTAGGCGGCTAATAGATTACGGCTGCTAGCATTAGTAGGGCGAGTGTGCTTCTTGGAAGTGCTCTATCGAACTAGATTAGCACGACCGGACTAAATAACGCTATATCCTTTATATGCGCTAGTGCTAGGGTTGCTTACTAGAGCGGTAGAGGCGATAGTAGTAATCTTAGTGCGTATCTCGGTACTTAGTAGATTATAGCCGCAGTTGCTATAGTGCTTAGTAAGTCTAACGTAAGGAGTTCTATCCTCTATGCAGAACTTCGTAAATATAGGCATAATTAAGGGATAATTAAGGGATAATTAAGGATTAATTAAGGGTTAGTTAAGGAATAATTAACAAAGCGGAGGAAGTGGAGGCTAAGGAAAAGGTAGAGGATAGGGAATAAGTAGAGTTTTTATTAAGGAGGCTATCTACTATACGCTGTCGATCTTAGCGTAATCCTAGCCGTTATCTTAATTATAGAGCGAAGCCGTTCTCTACGAATACCTACCTTATACGATCCCTTAGCTATAGGCCTATATCCTATACTAACGTCTTAAACTCTACTAATGCACTACCGGCGGCTAAATGCGCGGTAGCTATAGCACGGAGATAAAGATATGCAATAATATAGAGCTTATTACTAGTAGCGGTAGACTCCTCGCTAGTTATCTTAGTAGGGAGTTTAGCGGAAGCGAGTACGTAGTTAACCTAATGTATAGTAGCTACCGGAAGATACGAAACGAGGTCTATATGTGTATATTAGCACTTGCCACTAGTGTAACCTAACAGTCTAATCTCGGTGTAGATCTTAGCTAAATTCCTAGCTAATCGTATACTTACCGAACTCGTCCTTCTAGTCGATTATCTCTTATATCTCCGGATGCGTAGTATTAAGGGCGATGCTATATAGCTCGGTTCCCTTTAACTCTAGATAGTTATAGAGCGTATTCGGAATACTATTAACATAGCTAGGGATCTTAGTGTGCTTCCGGATGCGGTAGCGATTATAAGTTTTAACGAACTTCTAGATAGTATATCGAAGGATCGGCATATAGATACCGAGGAAGGCGATGCGGTTAGCCTTTTAATCCTCGTTATAGTAGCGAGCATTACGCATCTCGATAAAGAAGTTACGCTACCTATTAAACGCTACCGTTATACCGAGTCCCTAGAAACGCTTAATTATGTTATTGCCCTTACTAGTTATATACTAGAAGCCCTCGTTAAAGCGCAGTTAGTAGCCTTCTTAATGCTTACGGAAGTAGAGATAGGCGTCTACTATTATTAGAGTCTTAACGCCGTAATTAGCGCGCATAATCTATATATATAGAGGTTAGAAACCGAGGGCAATGCACTAAGATATATACTAAGATCCGTACCTACGGCGTCCGTCCAAGCTTACTAACTGCACCGAGATATTAATAGAACACTAAGAACTTCGTCTTGGCTATAGTGCCGACGTAGGCCCATATAATCCTACGTAAATACATATTAATGTAGTAGTAGAATTAGATACCGAATAACTCTAGCTTGTAATATACATCTACCGACTATATGTAATCTGGTCCCTTAGCTTTTAGAAGATAAGAACGCATACGGACTCGCTTACTAATGCGGCGTGCTTGAAATAGTATAGGATTTAAGCGGTAGGCAACGCTAAAGATCCGGTCCCTATACATATATAGAGGTTAGCACTAAGATCGGCACTAAGAGCGCTAGGATTAGGACCTTCTAATAAGCCTAAACTCCTTCCGCATCTCCCTTATAAGGTTGCGATATCCGTAGTCCTCTAGCGCTCCGCCCTAAATTACGCTAATTAATATGCCCTTAATAATCTCGTCGTATATCGGCCTATCCTCCTTAGGGATCCTTCGGTAGAACCCTATAGACTTCCTTAACTTAACGAACTACTACTTCGAGAGCTTGAAGCTGTTAATCTATAGGATCCGGTAGTATATATTATCGTTCTTATCCGTACCCTAGAATAGCTCCTTAATCCTCGTACGTAGGCGCTCTTTATTATAGTTACTAAGATTATCCCTACGTAGCCTCGTCGTAATCCCCTAAGTAGCGATCTACCTTCTAAACGAGCGACCTAATATGTCTACCTATTTATACTCTCTTAGCTATGCTCTTATAGCGTCGTAGCTTAGTCCTAAGACGTGTAGTAGAAGCTTAATTTCCTCGTAGAGGTAGTTATAGTCGGGCGGTAGGCGTAGTATAGCGAAGGGTATACGAGATTAGTTAAGATTACCGCTAAGAGGGCGTAAGGGCGATAAAAGCGTATATATAAGGGCAATAGGGACGCGTATTCGTAAGGGCGGTAGCCGTAGTACCGTAGTACGAGGCTTAACGACGGTAACGACGATAATAGTATAGCGACGGTATAACGGGTAGTGCTATGTATGTTAATTAATATCTATATATAGCGATATTTTTAAAGATCTAATTTATTAAATAAGAGGTAGTAGCCTAAACTACGGATTAGGGCGCTATCTTTCTCGAGGTTCGGCATTATTGGAGTCGTAGTCGTCGTAGTTGTTCAAGCCTAATTGCGTATCGGAGGTCTTTACCCCCTTGTTGTTTGTTTGTTTGTTTGTTTGTTCCATTTACGTCCTTTCGGAGTCCAAGACTATATAGGACGGCCTTGCAAGTAAGGTAGTAGATCTATTTACAATTATATTCTTTCGGTATTCTTCGACCTTAGGGGAAACCCCGTGCCTAAGGCAATGCTAAAGGACTTTAAACAAATGTAAGATAAAGGAAATCAAACGAGTGTTGCTGAATTTTCGCGCTAAGCTTTTTGTAGAATTTTTAGCGGATCCTTCCGCTTCGTACACATACGCTGCAAATTCGAAAAGTAGAGTAGAGTGTCGTGCAAAATGCCGTGTAATGCCGTGTAAAATGCCGTACAAAAGTAGCTATCTAACTCGCTATCTTCTCTTATCCTTAATATGCCTTTATGGAATCGTATGCCGCCTTCTAGCGTATATAACTACGTAGGTTAATCGTAGAGTTATAGGTTCCACCGAGTCCTGTCTCTTTAAAGTGCACTTATCCGTAGAGGACCCGAATCTCTAGAGGGAAAGAGGTGCGGTTCGGTTCGGATTTCGAGGAGGTGCGCGTATAGGGTAGAGTAGACTGCTTCTTCTTCTTCTTCTTCTCGTTCGTAGTGTAGAGGGCTATTCGTTCGAATCGTGCTATTGTTCTATTATAGCTTATATTTCGAGGGGATTTCGAGAAGGATTTCGGCGGATTCAAGAGGTTTTCGAGGAGGTTTTCGAGGAGGTTTTCGAGGAGGTTTTCGAGAAGGTTTCTTCCAGACTGTCTTAGTTTCCCTTCCGAAGAAGGTACTTACGACGGCCACCGCGTGAAGGTATAGTCTGTTCGGCCGTCACCCCCTTGTTGTCCTACTTTCGATTATAGGTGTTATTATACTATTTATTCCTAATCGCCCAGCCGATCGCAATGTTTTCAGCGTAGTTAATAGCATCGCGCGCCTCTCGAGTTATCGGCATAGTTCTAAACAAACGCTCGAATGTTACTAACATGCGCCGAGTTACATTTTCTCGATAGATTAATTTTCGACCCGGTGCTTGCTAGAAATTGTCCTATAGAAGACGGGTTTGCTCGAATGTAGGATACGCATAAGTTCTAGGGTCGAGAGCATCTAGATTGCCGAACGGTCCGCCGTTAAGGAAACTTACGCACGTATTAACGATAGCGTTAACGAGACCCTCCTCGTATACGAAGAATTCGATACCCTAGGCCTTGTCTGGCATTTTAATCTTTACGTAATAGGGGCCTAGGAGTCGATGTCGGCACCCCGATAGCGCCCCATTCGTAAGTTACTACTACTACGCGGATTTTAGTTATTTACGGTTAGGAGCGTAGAGACTATCTACTCTACGTACGCCGGCTATCTACTCTACGTACGCCGGCTGTTGTACTATATAAGCTATAAAAGTACTAGGACATAAAATTAGGAATATAGTATTTATATAGGTAACGAGTAGATCGATATATTCGTATTGTTATCGTATGTCGTATATCGTTATTATAGTCGTTATTGCCGCTCGGGTTCTCTAAGAATATTTTAAGTACGCTATACGTATATTATAGTCCGAGTCTATCGCCTCTAAAGGACCGAAGATATACGATAAATAAAGATATACGATAAGCGATAAAGATAAAGGTATTTAAAGACTATTCCTTTAATAGGCTACTTACTACTTGTTAGTTTACTACTTAGCTTTATGCCGTTGTTTCCTCGACTTTATAGTAAGTACTTTATATATATAGACCCTATAGAATCCTATACGTAATACTCGAATTGCTAATTTAGAGGTAGTAGTAGTAACTTACGTATAGTATACTATCCCCCGCGGTCCCTAAAAACCTATTTCCCTAATTAAAAATCAATGCTATAGCGGAGTTGTTCCGTTACGCGATTTTTAACTACGGCGGCGGCCTATAGGTAACACTAGCTTAAGCGCGGTTTTTATAGGTCGAATTATCGACCTATCTAGTTTTAGGGTCTACTTAGGGTCCACTTAGGGTCTATTCGCATTAATATTTTATTAAAGATTTTACGCGAGTGCTTTATATTAACGCGAGTAGCTTACGTAACGCTAGTATTCTTAGTATATATCGTTCGGCTTTACCGTCGTATACTCGCGTATAGCGTATAGTAATATACTCTAGCTAATATTAATACGAATGCGGAGAAGTTAATACTAACGCTCTATACGACTAGCTATATCTAGCCTAGCTCGGCTTAGCTCTAAAACTATAGCCTAAAAGGGTAAAAAGAATAGTTCTAGAACTGTTTTTAATTAGCTAAATTCTTAGAGTTAAACACTAGACCTTCGGATTACAGTATATAAGAAATTAGAGTAGAGTTACGGTAGGTTATATTAGTAGGGATACTAAGATTCTTCTAAAGAATTTTTTATCCTATAAGGAAAGTAGAACGGGGACGGGGAGATAAACTACTTAACTACGAAGGACAGTAAGTATAAGGCTATAATTAGATAATTAAGTAGTTCTCCCTAGTATATATATACCCCTCGGAGAAGCTCCGGGTAAGAAGGTACGGTATATAGGGGAGGAAGGGGTGTGCTATACTCTTTCGGGTAGTAATATAGACAATAGTAGGTACGGTATATAGGGGAGGAAGGGGTGTGCTATACTCTTTCGGGTAGTAATATAGACAATAGTAGGTAGGGTATAAGACGGTAGACTAGGCTCGGTATTGCTAAGCCTCGCGGACAGTAGTATAAAGTCTCGGCGAGAGTCGTAGAAGCTAATATACTAATTACGAGAGGCTTGCTAGCGGAAATATATTAATATAAATCCTCGGCATTAATAAGGAGAGGTTCGGCGGTAGTAAGTAGCTCGATAGTAGTAAGGACGCTCGGCGGTAGTAAGTAGCTCGATAGTAGTAAGGACGCTCGGCGGTAGTAAGTAGCTCGATAGTAGTAAGGACGCTCGATAGTAGTAAGTAGCTCGATAGTAGTAAGGATGCTCGGCGGTAGTAAGTAGCTCGATAGTAGTAAGGACGCTCGGCGGTAGTAAGTAGCTCGATAGTAGTAAGGACGCTCGGCGGTAGTAAGTAGCTCGATAG
>JALRMM010000213.1:35801-64244 GCA_026122155.1 Zymoseptoria crescenta | reverse complement strand
CCCGATGCATCGATAGCTAGGATAATCTGCCCTCCATTTTCGTAGTTAATCGTCTTTAGGGTAGGGGCGGTTACTAGTGCTTTCTTAAGGGTATTTATTGCGAGGTCTTGCTCCTCGGTCCAGCTCTAGAACATATCCGGACGTGTAAGGAGGTATAGGGGTGCTGAAACCTAAGTATATCGAGGTATCCAGATTCGGAAGTATACTACTACTCCGAGGAAAACTCGGACCTCCTTTAGGTTCTCTAGCGTAGGCCACTCGACAATCTTAATTACCCTGGCCTCTAAGGGGTGCCTGCTATTAATGTTATAGACGTATCCGACAATTAGAACTCCGGTAGCGAACTATCTTAACTTATATGCTAAGATAGTAAGCCTAGCTCTCTCGATATCCGTAAGAACCTAGTCGAGATTCGTAATATACTCGGCAATCTATCGCCGGATACCTAGTTCTACTTCCTTATCGTTATATGTAGACTTAGTCCCTTTAACTCTAATGTTATCTAGAAAGGGGCGAGCTTAGTTATTTATGTAGTCTTGGAGAATAGTAGTTATAATCCTCTAGAACTAAGCTACTAAGTTTGTGCCTCCTATAGGGATGCCGGTCTATCGAAAGAGCCTAAGCGGTATAAAGAAGGAGGTTAGGTCGCGATAGTGCTCGGCTAAGGGTATCTAGTTATATCTAGAGAAGAGGTTAATAAGGGAGGCTATAGTACAACTAGCAAAGTCGGCTAAAAAGGAGTCTATATCCGGCGGTATGTTCGCATCTTTTATAGTAACCCGGTTTACCTCGATCGTAGCATTAATTAGTCGATATTTCTTCTCCTTAGGTACCTCTAGTATATTAGGCTAGTTAGTACTCCCTTCCCCTCCTAGGTGCGGTAGAGTCTATAGTATACGTACGGGCTTAGGGTTATCGGGCTTCTTCTATACTATAAACTAGGGGTTATAGTATATAGTATAGGAGGGCTCGATTACCTTATTTAAGGCTCGCTCCTTAACTATCCTAATAACAACCTTTTCTAATATAGTAGGTATATAGAAGTTCTTGTACTACTAGGCCTTATAGGGTATCGTTCGAATCTCGACTAGCGGAGAGACGTCCGGGTTAAGTCGACTAATATATAAAAAGTCCTATACTAGTGCCTCCTCTCGCCGGAATAGATAGGTATAACAAAGCTCTAACTCCTCGGGACTTAGCTTTACTATCGTCTTAAAGCTCCCTATTCGGTCCTCCGTAAGCCTTAATCCGCGCTCGATTGTTAAGAACTTCTAAATAAGGTACTTATAATCCTAGGGGTAGCTACTCCTTAGTAGTAGGGCCTCTCTCGTAAGGCACTTGTCCTTCTAGTTAAAGATCCCTCCGGGACCCTTTCTACCTATCTTATAGATACTAGCCTGTATAGGCTTAACTTTATCGGCTTTTTGCTTATATAGGGTAAAGGTATTACCTACTACTACGTCTACTTGCCGAGCTCGAATGTCCCGATCTATAGCGAGTATATTAGACTATTCTAGGAGCTAGGACATAATACGGGCTCGGGATTCGGTCTCCTAATACGTCCGTTTAGGGTTAAGTATATATTCCTCTAAGGTAACTACCTTATACTCGTCCTAGGCCCTAACTTCGTCCTAAAAGCTAATCGGGTGTTTCCTAGACTACTAGTCTAGTAAAGGCTTCGGAGCATCCGAGGGTTATACCGGTATTACTACTACTTCCCCTTTCCTAGACTACTAGTCTAGAAAAGATTCTAGCTTCTACGACTTAATCTAGACCGGTAGTCGGGTACCTAATACTTAGAGATAATCCTCCGGGTAGTTAAATATAGCTACCGAGTTCCTAGACTTATATCGGTAGCTTAGGCTTTTCCCGACTTTAGTATATAGAAAGATACGGTCGTTCTATATCTCTGACCTATACTCTCGACTACCGTCTATATAGTCGTTATCCCGTCGAGCTAGGTAATAGTATACTCTAGGGATCTATTATCGTAGTTTTTCGAAATAAGGCGGACCTACCTTACCTAGGGGCGTCTAAGTAGGAAAGGGGCCTATCTTATAACGAGGAAGGATAAATAGGTTAGGACACCTATTACCTCGATAGGAACCTTCTCCGCAATCCTAAGGAAATTAGCCTATCTACTAACTATGTTTATAGTAATAGACTTATAGGTACGGATACTAAGGCCCGCTCTTTTAACTACCTCCTAGTATATAATATTGCCCTCGGATCCTTTATTAATCGTCGCCTTCCTTTCCCGGAAGTTCCTAGGCCTAACTACGTATTCGACAATAGGTAAGGGAATAATAACATAGTCGTAATTATCGAAAAGGAACTTAGCCTCCCTAGGGATTTCGTAAAGGTCCCTCGTACGTCCCGGAGGGATAATAATGCATAGTTCTTTTACTATTAGACCGAGGTTAGTCTTATCCTTATTATCGACTTTATCTTCTTAGACGAATCTATTCCGGGCTCTAAACCCCGATAGTAGCCTATGCTCCTAATAGCTAGTCTCGTAGTTAATCTATAGTCCGAGGGTACTTAGTAGATAGTCGGCGAATGTAGGGCAGTTACTTTCCTTAATGTTAACCGATAGTCCTACTTCCTTCGCGAGCTTAGTAAACTCTTCCTTATTACGGGCCACTCGTCTAAAGAACTCTTTCGAGAGGTAAGGGGCAATAGCTAGAAGCTTACTAATAAGTATCCCTAAAGGCTAGGCTATAACTCGATCTATAGCTACTTTATTTATGTCTATACGATCTCGTAGATACAAGTCCTTCCTCTAGTTTCCGGATGCCTTCACTCGCTTCCTTTTCCTTATTAGTGGGTTAACTAGGCCGATAACTGGATTCTCGTTATCTATGTCTATTTCCCCTTCGGTCTCTCTAGTAGGATCAAATCTTAGTTACTATGCCGAGGGTAGAGTGTCTCCTATATCGAAGGGCTAATCCCTAGCGAGGGTCTCCTAAGTATCGGGGGTTCCTTCCGTAGTACTATCGACTAGCTTAAGGTACTCCTCGGAGTCTGGAATCTTACTAGCATTAATATCTATCCGGACTAACTTCTTCGGTTTCGTTACTCGGTTTTTGTCTCCCTTTAGTTTCGTTACTAGATCCTTCCCTTTTAAGGTAGGGAGAGGTCTTATTACTATATTAAAGTTAGTAGCATAGGGGTCGTCTTCGTTAATATATACTAGGTCTTCCGGGATACTTCCTATAACAACGCTATAAAATCGAGCCCCTATCTATATAGAGTCCTTCGATCCTAGTAGTATGCTATTCGCTCTAGTAGCTAGAGATAAGGGCTACCCTACCGCTCGCGGCGGACGAGATAGAGTAGCCGGTAGTATAGGACATAGGCTAGGGGCTAGCAACTAGTTAATAGGAGGGAGTAGCATCCGAGGGGTAGTGAAATTAGTAGGTAGTTTATAGGTTAGCTAATGTCTTATAGTATGTTCGATATTAATATATGCTAGCTAGGTAATCGGACGTCCCTATACCTCTTCGATCGCTAGTGTTAACATCCTAAGCTTCGGTTAATCTTAGTAGTTCCGGAACAATAGCTTTCTTCGGTTAACATTACCCTCCTTTCTAATATACTACTTCTTCTCGGAGTCGCGATAAGCCTATCCTACTAATAGTAGGAAATGTATATACTTATACTCCTATATAGTATGTCCCGGCTTGAAGTAGTAGAAGCATATTAACTTGTCTACCGAGGATTAACTATAAGTAGTAGAGCGACTATATAGGACTCCTAAGGCTAGCGGTACTAGGTTTAAGGAGGCTATATGTACATAGTACTCTTACGAGTTATTAGTAGTAACACTAGCAAAGTAGGACTGCCCGATTTGTCTAGGGGGGTTAATAGCACCTCGTCGTACCTTAGTGGAATTGTCTCGATCTAGCTTCGCTATCGTTAACTTTATTACCTTATTATAGAGTTCGTCTATGTCCGGTTCCTTTAACTTCTATGTCCTTAATATCTAAAGACCGTTGTTTAATGCATCTAGTTTCGGGTACCTCTTTTTAGTCTAGGTAACTAGCTTAGTAGCGACCTCGTTACTAGTGCTGCCGTATATCTATTAGTATATAATACGGCTAGTAACGTACTTAAGCGTCGTATTATAGAGGGTAGAGAGGTCTATATAGGACGATGTCTCCGAGACATCGATTTCTAGCTTACTTATAATTTTGTGTCTAACCTTAGTAGGTAGCCCCTTAAGAAAGAGGCGAAATCGAGCAACGTTATTATACTAGTTAAGAGGGATCCGATTCGACACGGCCCGGAAGGTTATAATATACTACCTTAGATTATCGGTAGTACCTATAACGTCCTAGACCCTTTTTTTTAAGTAGAACTGTTCGAGGAATAGTAGGCCGTACTTATATACCTAGCTGTCGTAGCTCTTATAGTAGGCGAGGGCATCCTTCCGGAAGTAATCGTAGTTACCTCTAGTATAGGAGTCTAGACTCTCGAGCTACGTACGTATATCTAGGATAGTATAGCGAGCAATAAGGTAGATCTTCTAGTTATCTAGGGTTTATAAGCCTAAGAAGTATAGTTTAAAGAAGTCGTCTATAGCCTAAAAGAAGGTAGAAGTATCGGAGCCGTCGAAGGAGGGAGATCTATTTTCTCTAGGGAAAGGAGTACGGCTATAAGAGGTAGGGGCCGGAGTCCGAAAAACGGTAGTAAGGGCCTAGATAAGGTCTATAACGTTCAGGTTAGTAGATTAGGAAGGGCGGCTGTTACTATAAGATATAGCGTTAGTAGAGGGGCGTCTATAGTACTAATTAGTAATGTTATCGTTAGAGCTATCGGTCGAATTAGTCGCGAAGCGGGCGGAAGGAATCGTATTATTATTACGGAAGGACGATATATCTAGAGGGGACTAGAGAGGTATTATCGCCCCCGAATTACTAGGACGGCTTAGTAGAGCATTTAATACTTCGGACGCGCTAACTATATACTTACGCTTAGTAGGGACAGCGGACTAGTCGCTAGTAGGTTAGTCCTTAGAGGACGAGGGTTTGTCTTTAGGTATCGATATAGTAGATTCTTTAGCTAAGAAATTAAAGCACTTCGTTAGAAGTAGATATATTGGAAATATAAGTAAACAGGAGTAGTTGTAGTGTTCCTTTCGTACTTTAGAGGGGATGTAGGCTAGTATTTTAGTGTTTCCTAGACTATTAGTCTAGTAAAGAAAGGGAGACTCCAAATAGGGCTAGTAGTATTACTACGTCGCCTAGAAGGGGCTTTCGGTGTCGGATCCGTTTATTACTATTAGATCCGTAAGCTAGCACTATTTAAGCTCGACGGCGATACCGGAGTCTTAAAAGGGAAGTTACGGAAATAAGGTATAGAGTAGACTAGGTACTAGTAGCGTATAGGAGTATTAGAACATTTCCTAGACTAGTAACTCTAGATAGTCTAGTAAACATTATAAGCCTAGAGAAGGTTCGATAGTGCCTCTACATAAGGGAGGCGGTAGCGTATGTATAGAGTAGTAGATAGTGTTCTCGTATACGGCGGTAGTGCTAGGTATACTAGCTACTTTCTTCAAATCTCTAGGTACTCGGTAATAGAGCGGCGGGTTCTACTCTCGTATACGAGGTACGGTAGTGCTCGTAATACTAGTAGTACTAACATTAATAATAGCGCTAATGTCGGTAATAGGACGATTATTACCGCTCTAGCTACGAGGTAGTCCGAGTAGTGCTTATACGTCCAGCCCCTAGAGAACACGCTACTAGTTAGATATTCTTCGCCCGCTTAGCTACTATAGTATGTTAAGACTGTGCCGACATTGTTCTTAGGGTATTCGCTATGCCCGCGTTAAGGAGACTTAGCACCTACTTCTTCCGGTTCTACTACTAGTAACAATCTACCGGTTACGTAATCGTTTGTCTATTTATGTCTATAGTATCTATTATGTCTATAAGGAGATAGGCGGATAGCAAAGAGGGTATATCTTAAGAACTTCTTCTTCCGTAGTCTGGATTCTCTCCTTAGTAACTAGCCGGAAGTCGTCGTTAAGGTAGTAGGTAGTCTAGCTAGTAAGAAGGACCCTTGCCCTTAGCTACTATAGTATATTAAAATAGTGCCGGCATCCTCGCTACTATAGTATGTTAAAACCGCACTAGCATCCTCGCTACTATCTCTCTACTAATAGTAATAATCTGTTAGTTGCGTAACCTTTCGTATTATAATGCCTATAACGTCCATAACGTCTATTATGTCTATAAGGGGGTAGTCGGCCGGTAGGGAGGGTATATCCCTAGGTTCTAGTCCTCTATAATCCGGAATTCTTTCTTCTTTAGTAACTAGCCGGAAGTTGTTGTTAGGGGGCTATCTATAGAGAAGAGAAGGAGCAAAGGAGGAGTGCGGCGGGTAGTAGGCGAAGCTATTATAGTAGGAATTTTAGTCTAAGAGGCTCCTTTTACCCCCGAGACACCCTCTTTCTATAGTAGAAACCTCTCCGTAGTACGTACCTATTTTAAGAGCGTATAGTAGACGCTAGAGGTGTAGTCCCTAATGCATATAGCGGAGTAGCTAGTCTAGAGGTAGCTGTCGTTAAGGGATAAGAAATCTTTCTCGGCTACTCCTATAGCCGGTAATATATACGTAGCTATTCGTATATATTAGGTATTAGTATTTAGATTCGAAATTAGATTTAGATTTGGACTTGGATTTGGATTTAGACTTGGAGCTACATCTACCCTAGCTAAGGGGTAGAGGTATTTAAGGTTATTATAGTCGTAGGTAGTTATTATAAAGGTATAGCTTCCTACTCGAGGGTACGACCGGCATATTTCTCGAATATCGTATATTTCTCGTAGGCTCGTCGCTTATAGTACACTACTACTATCCTATATATCTTACAACACCGCTAAAGCGAGTATAGGAGTCTTATATCGTCTACCAAAATATAAGGGGGGAGTATACTTAGACTCCAAACTCCCGTTAGATAGTAGTAGTATATACCCGAGGTGCGGTAAAAGAGGGCTATAGAAGGTAAACACGTAAAAAGAAGACGAGGGAAGGTAGATAGGGGGGCAACGAGGAGGTAGATTCAAGTGCTATATACTGTTGTACCTTCGAAGTACTAAAAGGGTAGGATAATAGAGGATAAAGTCTATTAGCTACCTAACGACGAAGGTAGCACTACTAGATACACGTAAGTACTACGACTTTCCCTACTACAGCGGGTGCTCCTATCCTATTTGTCCCTAAGAAGGATAGTACCGTTCGCTTATACGTAGACTATCGAGGACTAAACGCAATTACGCTAAAAAACCGGTATCCGCTACTATTAATTAGTAAGACCCTCGATTACCTATAAGGGTACATATATTTCACGACTATTAACTTAAAGGATACGTATTATCGCATTCCGATTAATTAAGAGGATCGCTAGAAGACTATATTCCGTATGCGTTATAGTTACTTTAAGTACTTAGTTATGCCTTTCGGCTTAACTAATACTCTAGCGACCTTTTAGGGATATATTAACCGCGCCCTAAGTAGGTTAGTTAATTAGATTTATATAGTATACTTAAATAATATCCTTATCTATATTAAGACACGTAAGAAGCACGTACGAGCTATAAGAGAGGTACTTAAGCGACTACGGAAGTTTGCCCTCTTTACTAGTCCTAAGAAGTGCTTCTAGTTCTAGCAAAAGGTAGACTTCCTTAGGTTCGTAGTTACGCCTAAGGGGATTAAGATAGACCCTAGTAGGGTAACCGTAGTCTCGGAGTAGCCGACTCTTAAGACGTACGTAGACATCTAGTAGTTCCTTAGATTTACTAGGTTCTACCGGCGATTTATTAAGTACTACTCTAAGATTGTTAAGCCCTTTACTAATTAGTTAAAGGGGATAAAGAAGAGTAAGAAGCCTAGGAACCTTAACTAGGGAGTAGCCGAAGTGTAGGCGTTTACCTAGTTAAAGTCCGCCTTTACCTCGGCTCTAGTACTTAGGCACTATAATCCTATAAGGAAGCTAAGGCTAGAAACTAACGCCTTAGGCTACGCGCTAGCGGGAATTATGTTATAAGAGTTCGACTCGTAGTAGCATCCTATCGCCTTTTAGTCGAGAAAGATAATCCCTACTAAGTATAACTATAAGGTGTATAACTAAGAGCTACTAGCCGTAGTAGAGTGCTTTAAGTAGTAGTAACTATACCTCGAAAGCGTACTATATACGATTTAGGTACTAGTCGACTACGCTAACTTAAAGGGCTTTATGTCGGTAAAATAGCTAAATAGTAGATAAGCTCGATAGGCTATCTTTCTAGTTCCCTTTAACTTTATAATTAAGCATCGAGCCGGGAAGACTAACCTAGCCGATACGCCGTCGAGGTATCTAGACTACGTAACTAAGAAGTAAGTAGTAAGTACGCTACTCCTAACCCTTATAGAACAAGTTAGCGTACTAGGCGACCAATAAGGCGGCTAGAGGCGATCTCCTTATAAGGAGGATCGTTATTACCTATAAGGAGTAGTAGAAGTTAATTCCCTAAGTAGCTATCCCGAAGATAAGCGTCCTACCTACGTTACCTATAAGGGTCGTACGTACGGCGGTTTTAGATAAGTAGGCGTATATACTACTATCTAAGATGCTAAAAGGGATAATTAGTATACTATAGAAGCACGACGAGGAGTATAGTAAGCACCTCGTAAAAGGACCGTATATAGACTTCTTAATAGTCGACAGCCTACTATATAAGGGTAAGAAACTCTAGGTACCTAGCGACCTTATATTAAGGAAGTAGGTAATCCGTATACATTACGACGACGTACTAGTAGGACACTTCGGAAAAGCTAAGGTAATAGCACTTCTAAGGAGGAAGTACTTCTAGCCGGGTATAGACGAGGAAGTAATAGAATACGTATCTACCTATCTAACCTATTAAGTGTCTAAAGCGCGCCGCTATCGTCTCTATAGCGAGTTATATACGCTTCCCTTACTAGACGGTCCGTAGTAGGAATTATTAATGGACTTTATTATAGACCTTCCGCTAAGTATAAGAGAAGGTCGAGTTTATACTACTATCCTCGTAATAGTCAACCGCTACTCGAAGATAAACATCTATATCCTAATAGACAAGACCTATATAGCTATAACGCTTACGAAGCTCTTAGTAGATAAAGTTATATAGTACTATAGAGTGCTAAGAGGCATTATTAGTAATAGAGAATCTCTATTTACGAGCTAGTTCTAGAGCGACTTCTACTACGAGTCGTATATAACTCGTAGGCTATCTATAGCCTTCTATCCGTAGACGGATAGGTAGACGGAGAGAGCTAACTCGATACTACGTTACGAAAAAATAAATCTAGAATTCGTAGAATCCGCGAGTAGCTTCCGAGATTTCCAAGATACGAAAGTTAGAAGCGAGTAGGAAGCGAGTAGGAACGAGAGCGGAAACCCTACCTTCTCGACTCGAATTCGACTCGAATTCGACTAAGTTCTTTTATTTACCTTCGTCGCGTCTTACTTCTTCCTTCTTTTTTTCTAAGTCCTTTTATTTACCTTCTTATCGCGTCTTACTTCTTCTCTTTCTACCTCGAGTCTATCTTTCTTACTTCTTCTCTTTCTATCTCGAGTCTATCTTTCGATTTCTTTACTAATATCTTTATAGATACGTACGCCGCCGTCCTTCTTACGCTCGATCCGCTACTATCCTTCTCGCGCTCGATCTACTATTCTTTATACGCTCGATCCGCCGTCCTTCTTACTCTCGATATCGCGTCCTTCTCGCTCTCGATATTACGTCCTTCTCGCTCTCGATATCGCGCCCTTCTTACTCTCGATATAGCGCCCTTCTCGCTCTAAAAAAAGGTAGGAATATCGGATAACTATACTCTCTCTACCTCTCTTTCTCGGTCGTAAAAGAGAAGGATACGCGTACGCTCTACCTTTCTTTCTACCTCTCTTTCTACCTCTCCTTCTCGGTCGTAAAAGAGAAGGACACGCGCGCGCTCTACCTCTCTTTCTCGGTCGCATCTACCTCTCTTTCTCGGTCGTATCTACCTCTCTTTCTCGGTTACAAAAAGAGAAGGACTCGAACTCGCGACCTTTCGTTTTAATAGATTAATCGAACGAAAGGGAAGAGATAAGAGTAGAGGCCCTTTCTACTTAGCTAGAATAAAAAGTCTCTATAGAAAAGAATCGATTTTATTATTGCTACTTTAATTCTATACTAGAAGAGTATAAAAGCAAGTAAAACGCGAGTAGAAAGCGAGTATTTAGGTAGAGCGAGAGGTACGAGGTCCTCGTAAAGGCGCGAGTAGGGTGCGAGGTCCTCTTTAATATATATAGGCATAAAAAGCGCGAGGAGCACGAGAACGCCGAGGTCCTTATGCTCCTTAGAATTTTTTTTTTTCGTAACGTAGAACAATACCTACGCTACTATTATAGCGAGTTTTAGGATAACTAGTCTAAGTTGTTAGTATAGGCGGAGTTCGCGTATAATAATAGCGAACACTCTATATTAGGCATAAGTCCCTTCTACGTTATATATAGGTGGAATCCTACCCTTATAACGGAATCTCGAGGTAAGATTCCTAGGGGAAGGACGCCCGTAGCAATTAATGTAGCAATACGCTTAAAGGAGACGTATAAAAAGCTTAAGGAACGCTAGAGAAAAGTAGCTAAGTCTTAGGCGAAGTACTACGATAGAAATTATAAGCTAAAGCAGTTTAGTATTAGTAATAAGGTCGTAGTACTAACGAAGAACCTAAAGCTTAAGATGCCTAAGAAGACCTTAGGACCTAAATAGGTTAGTCCCTTTCGGGTAATAGACGTAGTTAGATCGTAGGTATATCGCCTAGCGCTCCTAAGTAACTTATATATTTATAACGTATTCTACGTTAGCTACCTCGAACTATAGCGTAACCGCCTAGGTTCGTCTTATAAGGCTAGTATACCTATCGTAGACGAAATAGGCGAGTACGAGGTCGAGGAGATCCTAGGTATAACGAGGGATCGGAAGTTTTACTACGTATACTAGAAGGATTAGCCTAAGGAATACAATAGCTAGTAGATAGCTAAGGAGTACGAGGGTGCGGCTAACCTAATAGAAGCATAGGAGTTACGTAAGGACAAGGTTATTATAAAAGAACCTAAGAGATAGAAGAGATAGAAGAGGTAAGTATAGAGGAAAAAAGCCTTTATTTAAAGGGATAAAACCCCCTAGTACTACGATAAGCGGGCGTAACGCTAGTAGTAAGTAGCCTAGAAGTATAGAAAGAGCCGGCTATTCGCCCGGCTTAGGCATTCTCCTTATCCTCCTCCTCGCTACTCTCGTACTACTCGCCTATAGTAGGTAGCACTACCTTACGCTCTACCTAGGAGCCTCCCTTATTAGTAAAGGCTATAGAGGCCGCGCGTAGGGCGAACGCCGAAGCGCCTATTAGGCGGAGTTCCTAGAAAAGGTGTTAGTATAGCATAAGGGAAGCAAGAGGAACGTAAGACCTACCTCGTACTTAAGCTTAAATATAGCGCGCCTAACGGTAGCCTCGTTCTAAGCCTAGAGTAGGCTAGCGCGAGCGATCTTTCTATCGCCCTACGAGCCGCCTACTCCTCCCTTACAAGGCGTCGAGAACTCGCTAATAGACTTCCCGCTATTCGCCTACTTAATTTTAAGAGTAGCCTTAACGTTACGGCCGGCGGACTCTATACGTAGGAGGGCGAGCTACTCCTCGGTAAAGCTCTACGGGGTAGTATCCTACTTAGCGCGTAGCTCTAGTAAGCGTTTTACCTACTTAACGGAGTCCGGGTATGTTAGCGTCTCGTCGGTAAAGCTCTACGGGGTAGTATCCTACTTAGCGCGTAGCTCTAGTAAGCGTTTTACCTACTTAACAAAGTCCGGGTATATTAGCGTCTCGTACGCGTAGCTACTAAGAAGAGCATTAGATAAGTAACTATAAAGTACGCTACTCGCTAGACTTACTACTTCTTATAGCACTAGCACTTAACCTTACTACCGACGGTTATCTTACCGTCGTAGGTGCGCTTATCGACTACTAGGTAGTTAGTATAAGTCTAGTAGGCAAATCGTAAGTAAACGTACTATCGTAAGCGTATAGGAGGTAGCGCTCGTAGTAGGCTATAGCCTAGTCCTACGTATCTTACTCGGACCGAGGAGGGAGATTAGGTATTAAATAGCCCTAGGATGCTATACGCGTAGAGGCATTACGAGTCGCTTACTAGGTGCTTATAAAGTATATATATATAATAAGCGGCTCGTAAGCAAAAAGCTTACTAGTTAATCGATATTATAAAGATAGTAGAGGCGTACGGTACGCTTACGAGGGGTTTAAGAGTCTCTAGAGTTTATAGTACTAGTCGTAGGAGAGGAGAATTAATAAAGTTAAAGAGAAGTAGAGGAAAACTTTACGAGCGAAAACATTAATAACTCCTACCTATAGGCGGTTGTCCTTAACTATAAAGAACCCGCTAAAAACCAGTTACTAGTAGTAGAGCCGTAAGCAATAATTAATATACGTAAACAAGTACGCGTTATAATATAAACGCTATATTAAGAAATTAATAAAGAAGGTAGCCCTAGATAAAGACTAGGCCTACGCTCGGTAGGCCGAACGTAAGACGGTCGTAGGAACCGAGACGTCTCCTTCGGAGAAGGGAGATAATTATTAGGGAAGCTAAGGCATAGCCTAGTAATAGACCTTAGGTAAGGTCGTTAGACGATACGATACCGAGCGTAGCGGCGAATGCCGCTTACGTAACGCATAGTCGTATGTTAGGATAGTAAGAATTAGTTTTATTACTAGTAGGATTACTAGCTAGCGTTCTATACACTACGATATCTTTATACTTCTTATAGATAAAGAGTGCTTCTATTATAAGAAGCGAGGACACTCTATTGCCAAATGCCGCACCCGAATAAAGAAGGAAAAGGAGTCTACGAGACCGGGGAAGCCCGAAGAAGCGTATACGGTAACGGCCGAAGCTTAGACTATTATATCGTCGAATAAAGACAACTCGAAATCGCCGGATTGGATCCTAGACTCCACGTACTCGTAGTATATTACCTACGACAAGTTAAAGTTCGTTTCCTTAAACAAAGAGCAATATAGTTACTATCGCTAACTATAAAGAGCTCGATATTGTAGGTAAAGGAACAGCAAGAATAGAGCTACCTACTAAGGTAGTAGCTCTCTCCGACGTACTATACGTCCCCGACATTAGTTATAACCTCCTCTCGATAAGCTAGCTCGCCGACAAAGTTATATCGACTCTATCGGTAAAAACAAAGCCGAAATCCACGGATATAACGATCTTTTAGCTACTAGCTATAGATAAGGACGTACCTACGTCCTTAGAGAAACTATAGCTTCCTAAGTAGCTACTACGGAGTCGAAAGAGTTTATAGAAGACTCTATACCTTAGTACCGACGCCTTAGATACCTAGGAAACGATTAGCTCGTTATAGCTCCTAAGGGACTATCCGGCTTTCCTACGCTCTCTCCTCTTAAGGAAGTCTGCGATACTTGCGAGCTTTTGGAGGCAACTCGATAACAAAGCCGAAAACCGGCCGAGAGAGCTATTAGACCTCTCGAACGAGTCTATATCGACTTTTAGGTGCCTTATAAGTATAAGACCCTCGCCGGAAATCGATATATCCTTACTATTACGGACGACTACTCCCGTAGAAGTTGGATAGAGCTTTATAAGACCCATTCCGAGGTATATACCCGCCTACGTTTTTGGCGGCGTATAACCGAGTAAGAAAGTAGCGAAACGCTAGCCTACCTTATCTCTCTTTAAGCCGATAACGCTAAGGAGTTCCTTAAGCTAAGGGACGTCTTCGAAGACGTAGGGAATAAAACAACAATCCTATATATGCCTGAATAAAACGGCGTAGCCGAGAGATAGGACTATACGCTTACTACCTTAGCTAGATCGCTTCTAGGGGGCGTAAAAGCTTCCTAAGTCCCTTTAGGGCGAGGCTATTGCTACGGCTTATCATTTACGTAATCGATCTCCGAGGAAAGGTAAAGAGAAGACTCCCGAAGAGCTATTTACTAGTACGAAAGCTAGCGGACAACACTATCGAGTATTCGGCTATTTAGCTTACCCTTATATCCCGAACAAGAAGAGGGATAGTAAGCTAGACGATCGATCCTATAGTAGGATCTTTATCGGATATAGTCCTTCGACGAAATAGTATCGGATCTTTAATCCTCGAACGAAAGCTATTAAGTTAGCTAGCTCTATTCGTTTCTTAGAAGAGAAACGAGGGGGAGACGTCTTCTATCCTACGGATACGGTACTTAACGAGTAAGTACCTATTAGGACCGTACCTAGGACGCCTAAAGAGATCGACTTCGAGCTCGATATTAATAAGGAAGTAGCTACGAATAATCGTTTCGAAGCTACGAACAATACTAAAGACGATACGACAATCGTACGCCCTTAAGAAGCTACTATAACTACTACGGCTAACTAATAGGCTAGTAGAAACGACGAAGAGACTACGACTCGAACGAGCCGCTATCCTTATCGGGAAAGAAGAGAACCTAATAGGTACGAAGCCCGGAAAGTAGACTACTCCCCTACGACTATAGTAGCTACTCCGAAGACGTATTATAGTAGGGAAAGTCGTAGTAGTTACGTATATCTAGTAGTACTACCTTCGTCGCTAGGTAGTTAATAGACTTTATCCTCTATTATCCTACCCTTTTAGCACTTCGAAGGTATAATAGCATATAGCACTTAAATCTACCTCCTTATTGCCCCCCTATCTACCTCCCTAGTCTTCTTTTTATATATTTACTTAGGGTTAGGGTTGCTAAATTGCCCAAGTTAAGAATAGCTCCCTAACTATCCCCTTAGTTGAACTCCTAATCTAGACCGCTATCCCTAAGAATGCCTACCTAAGGCTAGGAACCCTTATATCTTCGAAGGAAAGAACAGAGCGGACTGGGAATAGTAGTAAGAAGATATTAACCGAGCTATCTTACCGCGCTCGGTAGTAGCTAGAGGCTATATAGTTAGACTCTACGCTTCCCGCGCTATAAGAATAATAGTAATAGTAGGACGTTCGATAACATAGGAGGAAAGGTACCCGCTATTAAGGCGGAGCCTACTACTACTACTACGGAGGGAGATAAAGATCTATAATACACAGAATAGACTTTTGTTTTTACGGAGAGGGTAAGTACTTATTATAGAGTAGCGCCTTCGAAAGTACTATAGTTATAATATATAGATAGGTTAATAACCTTTTAGGCACGTATACTTTTTATTCTTATATAACGTCTTTAGCTACTATTCGCGCCTCTTACGCTTAGGCTTCGCCTTAAATACATCTAAAGCCTCGTAGTCCCTAATATTATTATAGGGCTTAAATGTAGTATACTCCTCTAGCTACCCCTTCTACTTATTAAGATATATTATCTATCCTTTAACCTTCCTAGCCTAGAGGATCTCTTTAACTTCCTACTCTCCTACTTTATCCGTAACTAGTATTATCGTAACCTCTTCGGGGCTCTCGCGCCTAGTCTATACCTCTAGAAAGGAGACATAGAATACGTTATATATTCGTATCGTATTTAGTAGTACTAGACGATATAACTACGTACTAACGACGTCGATAACGCGGAACGGCCTAATAAACTTTAGACCTATCTTCTTCTTCGGAAGGTCTATCTTTAAGTTCTTAGTAGAGAGGAGCATAAGATTACCGATGATATAGCTTCTCGCTTTACGTTCCTTATTATAAGGAAGCCCTTACTAATAGCTACTATCCTAGCCCTTTCTACCCTTATCTTTCGCTACCTAGAACAACCTAGCGTAGGAAACAATAGAAGAGCTCGCACTAGTAATAGAGGGACCTCTATACCCGTATAGACGGCCTTTAGGCCTCTACTAGCAACTTAAGGCCCTCTACTAGTATACGAAGGAACATATCTAGATAGGCGAGACCTCTCTAGTCTATTCCTCTCTCTATCGAATCGAGTTATTACCTACTAAGCTCTCTCGTTCTTCGGTTCTAGCCTACGAACATTCTTAAGCTACTTCTAATACGCGATTCGATTAAACAACCCGTATAACGGTACCGAACTAGCTCGACATAGTACCTTAGTCTTTATAAAGGTAGGATAAGTCCTTATCCGATACTACCCTACGCTAAACGGGTACTAACTCGCTCCCCGACCTATCTACCGAGGCTACCTCGGGCTAGTAAGGCCTATAACCTACCGGCTAGCCGGCTTCCCCGATAGATAGCTCCTCACTTAAGAGTCTCGCGTAGAGCGAGAACATTTTAACTAGACTACCCGCGCTACCTACGAGTTTATAGAGCTCTAGCGTAGGATAAAGGAACTCTAGTCCGAAGTAACTAGAGGCAACCTAATAAGCCCCCGATAGGAGACTCTTACTAAGCTTTTTATAGGAATCGATGCTTCCGATAAGTTAAAGGAACCTCTAATCTTCGAGGGTAAGACCTAGGCTCATTATAAGGATTAGGTCCGGGCGCTAGAACGTACGTTCTAAAGATACTAGGGCTTTACTAATCGAGAGGATCGTAAGGTCGATTACACTATAGACTATATAGGGAAGCTCTAGTAGGATTACTAGGAGCGCTATATAGATAGCGATAGCTACTAGGGAGCGCTAACTTAGGCTATAATAAAATAGGTTATACTTAATTATATAGGTACTAAAGCGGAACGCCGTTAGAAGGCCTATAAATAGCTAAAGAAGGCTTTACTAGGAACCCGCGCCCCCGATACACTCCTAGAGGAGCTAAAGATCCTTTAGAAGGAGTTAGACAAGGATAGCGATAATCAAAAAGTCCTTAATCTCTACTTAGCTCTACCCCTTACGTTTAGAAGGATCCTCTCTAACTACCCTACCCTACTAGTAAGCCTAGTAGAGGTAGAGGAGAGGGTAAATAAGACGTATAGGATTCTTAAGGCTAAGAAGTAGGAGGTAAGGGAGACCTCTAGTTCTAGACGTAGTAATAGGGGCGGGAGGAAGTAGTCTAGTAATGCTTCGAACCCGCCTAAGCCTAAGAAGAATAGGTCTAATAACGGATCGGACTAGAAGGGCCTATCTAAGGCAACCTACTACGGATACTAGTAGGTTAGCTATATTAGGCGCGACTACCCGAACCCCTCTCTCTAGAAGAACCCAGAAAAAGGGACGCCCTCTAAGTAGACGCTACTCTTTAGGTAGGCTAGATCCTCTATAGCGAAGAGTAATAACGCCGGTCCGGTCCGGGATAGTATAGTACCTAGTAGGGGCGCCTAACATAAGTTAACCTAACCCTAAATAGTCTAGGAAGGACTAGGAAGGTTAAGGGACTAATAAATAGCGGCGCCTAAGATAATTTCTATAACTACCTCCTTACCCGCGATATAGGGTAGGCTATTTAGGAGCCCCCTATAGTAACTCGGTATAAGACACTAAACGGGCAGCCCCTCTACGTACTTAGAGAAGCTAGGGCCTCCTATAAGTATATAGATACTAATAGGAAGCTCTGAGGATACGTCGATACCTTTAGGATAGGGTATATCTACGCTTTTAGGTAGTCTTAGGAATGCCCTAGCTAGAAAGGTATAACCCGAGCATTAACTTCTCCTCTAAGAAGGTCGCCTAGAGGAAGAAGCTGCTAAAACGCCTAGCTATAGTAACGGTAGGGCTAGAGAGGTTCTACTAGGAGTACCTCGGGGGCGTAATTACTACCCTCTACGCTATATCGATCTAGGACGTCTTAGAAAGGACTAGTCTAGGAAGCGAAGGCGTCTCTTAAGCCTACTCTAACTTTAAGGATGTCTTCTAAGAGGAGCTCGCGAGTAAGCTCGCCCTATATAGGCCCTATAACCTCTAAATCGACCTAGTAGATAGTACTAAGGTCCCTTTTAGCCCGATATATACTCTCTTAGAGGCTAAGATAGAAGCTATACGCTATTAACTATCCGAGTACCTAGCGAGTAGCTTTATCCGGCGCTCTATCTTCTCTATAGGCGCCCCGATACTCTTCGCCTATAAGAAGGACGGTACGCTACGCCTCTACGTAGACTATCGGGGCCTTAACGCTATTATAGTAAAAAATAGAGGTAGATTACTACTAATCGGAGAGTCTCTAGACTAGTTATCCGGCGCTAGGTACTTTACTAAGATAGACCTACGCTACGCGTACTATCGCGTCTATATATACGATAGTAACGAGTAGAAGACGGCATTTGTTACGGATACCTCTCTAATAGCGCGACATAGTCCCTAAAAGGGACTATATTGCGCCCGTTAGTATAATCTCCGACCGGATTAGCGCCTTTACGTAATAAGGTCCCTAAACGAGCCTATATTGCGACCGAAGGCCTCTATATAGGGAGGTAGGATCCTCTCTATTACGAAAGGGTATCGAATCGAGTCTTTTCTTACTAGTAATTTATACTACTACTCTTATAATGCCCTTTTACATACGATTCGATCTAAACACTAGGTACGACGAATTACTTTATAATATCTTCCTCCTATTCCGGACCCTCTAGGGGCAAATTAACCCGGCGACGAGGTATCGACCCTACTAATACTTAAGATAATACGGACGCCCTAACCTAGGTACCGTAAGGCGATAGAGCGGCCGAACCTATCGAACTAGGATAGCTAGTCGCTACCTAGAATAACAATACCCCTATAGAGGAAGAACGGGATACTACTATCTCTTAGAGGGATAATACTCCTCATAATAATAGAGACGAAGATATCGAGGAACAAATCCGTAAGGAAGAGACGGCTAACGTTAAGTAAGAACGCCTCCTCTAGCTTAGTATCCTTTAAGCCCGTAATAAGGCTATAAGGAACTAAATTACCTAAGTTAAGGATAGCTCCCTAGCTATCCCCTAGGTTAAACTCCTAATCTAGACCGCTATCCCTAAGGATACTCTACCTAAGGCTAGGAACCCTTATATCTTCGAAGGAAAGAATAGAGCGGACTAGGAATAGTAGTAAGAAGACATTAACCGAGCTATTAAGCGAGCTAGCATAGCTACGGAGGAAGAAAAGATTAAAATCGCCGAAGAATAGATAGCTAGAGCCTAGAAACAACACTAGAAGCGCTATTTAATAGATAAAGGACCTATTTAGCCTATATAGAAGGACATATAGCTTATAATGCTCGATTCTATAGGCACTAAGGAAGAACGTTCCAAAGGGCGATAGATAATATTAAGAACGCTAAATAGGGCGATCGAACTCCGATAGGACTTATAAACTACCTTAAGGAATAGTGGGATAAGATCGAATATACTAACGTTCCGCGGATAATCTACGAGTTTAAGGGAGCTCTTACCCCTTCGGTACGAAACCGCCTCGAATTAGGGCTAGGTTACCCTTACTTCCCTCGTAGAGGTAGAGGAAAAGGCTAATATCTCCTACTAATAGATCTAGGAACTTAATAAGAAACGATCCGCTAAACGGGCCTATCGGTATATAATAAGGCCAAAAGACGTATATACGAGACTAAAGAACTCCGATTTGTTCTATTAAGGGTATAACTACTAAAAACGCTACAAAAGGAATTAACCCGGGCATTACTATACCTATTAGTTATAAAAAGGGCCTAAAAGAGGCTAAAAGAGACAAAAGAGACGCTAAAAAGACCTTATATAATTAATCCTCCGGCTCTAGGTCCCTAGAGCGGTCGTACTTAGTAGGTCGCATTACTCCGTCTATAGTAGAGGCCTTACTACCCTTCTTTACGCTAGCACGGGTATAAACGGTATTAAACGCGCCCGAAAGGGCCTTAATACGGGCCCTTAGGCGCTACTTAATAGATCTACCGGCTAAAAGAAGTCGCTTACGGGGAGTGTTAGGCACTTCTTTACCCTATTAGAGTTATTAGGGCACGTTTAGGTACTAAAGGATAAGGATGCTTACATTGTCCCTCTTTCGCTTTGTTTGTTTGTTTGTTCTATTTACGTCCTATAGGAGTCTATAACTATATAGCACGGCTATCTTACGATAGCATTCTATCTATATATAATCGTTGTTCTCTTATATCTCTCGACCTTAGGGAGAATTCCCGTACCTAGGGTACTAGTAAGCTTATACCTAAGGACTTAAAGTAAAAGCAAAATAAAGGAAAATAAAAGAGTGTTAGCTAGACGGTCTTGTCTTCGCCTCTTATTAGGTACTAAGTCCTAGAAGCAATTTTTATGTCCAAGAGAAAGGTAGTAAGGCACTTCCGGAGTTCCTTGTCTACTACTATTTTTAGTAGAGAGTATGCTTGTCGTAGAGGTAGCGGCCTAACTACCTCGTAGATAGGGCAGCTATAAACAAGGTGTACGGCTGTTTCTTTTCTTCCGTAAAGGTAGTTCGGCGTTGTTACGTATCCGAAGCGATAGAGATAGGACTTTAGGTATCCGTGTCCTAATAGGATAGTATAGAAGGCACTAGTTAAAGCGCGTCTTCCTCCTATTCTATGTTTTCCTAGCGAGCTCCATAGAAATCGACTAAGGTAGCTATTTGTATTCCTAGGTACCTTATTAATCTCCCGTTATCTTACTATTTCGTAACGGGTTTTCTAGACGCTAAAGAGATTGTCTTTTACGTAGTTTGCCCTCTCGTATTCTACGAAATGCTTATATTGTCGGAGTCGATAATAGAGTAGTTATATCTATGTTCTCTATTGTTTTTACGGAAGTATCTCTCTCGAGTCCTTATATTAGACTTCTCGTATATCCGAAGGCGTACTTTGGATAGCGAGTCGTACTAGGTAGTTTTCGGGTAGCTTTACCGCGCGTAGAGAGTATAGAATTAACTATCTCTCTAGGCGTAGATCCGGGGGGAAGAGATTTGTCTCTACTTCGGACGGGACGTTTAGGGCGGTATAGAAAACGCCTAGGATCTTTCTATAAGCTTTACTTTATAGGGATACTAAAGGTTTTATACTCTTTTGCGACCGCTACTAAACCGGGGCCCTGTAGTCTACTACTATAGTAACATAGGCTAGGTAGATCTTTCTTAACGATATAGAAGATAGACCGCGTTCGGTATTAGCTAGTCTTTCTAATTAATAGAATGCTACTTATACTTATACCGATCTTATCGTAATATGCTCCTTAAAGGTAAGACCGGCGTCGAGCTAAATCCTAAGCTACCTTATTACCTTCTTTACCGGGCGGACAATGTCGCCGTTTGGAAGGGTTACCGGGCAGTCGGATCCTTTCCCCTTTAAAAAGTGTACTAGGTCCGTCTTTGCTAGGTCGAATGCGATCGAGTTCTTCTTTCCTAGGTCTATTAGCCTTCTTACCTCGCGTTCTAGTACCTTAGAATTCTTCTTAAGGGACGTAGATAAGGTGGACAGTCTAATGTCGTCGACGTAGGACCCTAGAGTAACTCCTTATAGCGAAAATAATATATCGCGCGTATAGATAAGGAATAGGATAGGAGATATCGGGCTACCCTATAGCACTCCGACTTCTACGTCCTATAATTCCTATATCTGTCCGTCGAAAGCTATACGTAGACGTCTATTACTTAGAAACGACTTAACCTATCTTACTAGGCTATACGGAAGCCGTAGTTGGATTATTATTCTTAAAAGTCGGTTCTTAGCAACGTGGTCGTACGCACCTCTTACGTCGAGGAAGATAACCGAGGTTTTCTTCTTCTTTCTACGGTTCTCCTCGATCTCGTTCGTTAGGAGAAGAACTGTATTAACCGCCGATTTCTTCTTTCGCCCTCCTAGTTGCGAGTCGTGTAGTAGGGGCTTTGTCTCTGCTATAATCCCTAGTCGCTTCGCGAGTATCCTCTCGCTAACCTTGCCGAGGTAATTTAGAAGAGAGATAACTCGGTATGCTTTTAGAATCGAGTAGTCTAGCTTTCCCGGCTTTACTAGGACTGCGCCCGTCGCGACTTTCTAGCATAGGGGATAGTGTCCTTCGTTAAGTAACCTGCTATAGATACGTAGAAAGGTAATAGGAATAGCGCCGTAGGCTTTGCTAATAATAGCTTACGTAATGCCGTCCGGTCCGGGCGTTTTTCCTTTAACTATCTTCGTACTATAGGCGGCAGCGAGTTCCTCCTCGGTTAGCGTAGTCCAGCCCCAGTCTCCGGCTGTATATGCTTCCTATCGGTTCGGTAGAGGTTCTTCGGTAGGAGGGCGTGGAAATAAGGCCTTAGAAAAGGCCTTACATTTCCCCTCGAAGGAGTCTTCGTTGTTTATTATCGGTATCTGTCTTCGGCTGCTATTCCTAGTATAGGACATAGCTTTAAAGATAGATCTTAAATCTTCCTTTTCGAGGAAAGCGTTCTAGTAGTTCTTCTTTGCTGTTTTAATAGCTTAGAAGTACTCGTTTCTCGCTTTTATGTACGCCTCTTTCCCTTCTAGCGTTAGCGTACCTCCGTAAGCAAAAGTCTGTCTATAGGCTCTAGACATTGTACGGCGTAGCTTGCGTAGATCTTTATTCTACTAGGGTTTCGCGCAGGTGTGTACTACTTTCTCGAGAATTGCTTCCCGCATCGATTGGGTAATATACGAGGTAAAAGAGTCTACAATGTTGTCGAGGGAGTTCGTGTAGTTAATAGACGTTGCTTTGCTTATAAGGAGTTCTGCAAACAGTCCCCAGTCCGTAGAAGCTATATCTAAAACTACTTTCTTCTATTAGGCTCGATTTTGCGCGCTAGTAAGGTCTATAGATATAGCCTTATAGTCTAAGCCTATTGGAATCGTTCTCTAGTCGATTTCTTTCGTAGATAAGGATCCCTTCGTGAATGTAAGGTCTAGGACCGACTCTGCGTCTAGATGCGGCCTATAGAAGGTCCCGACACCTATTGTATTACGTAGAGTAAAGCCTTGGCCTTCCGTCTATTCTAGGAATTCGCGGGCGCTAGTAGTGTCCTTTCCCCTCGGATCCTAGGACGGGTGTCTAAGATTAAAGTCTCCTACTAGTAGAGTATCGGGAAGGAAGGTATTGCGTAGAGAGTAGAGGCTTCTCTCTATCGTTCGCAGGTTCTGTAGGTTTTCTATATTCCGGAGGTCTTTCTCGTTGTAGAGATTAACTATCTGGATCTTGTTGCCCTTCTTATCTAAAATAACAAAGGAAAATATGTCGCTGTCGTCTAATAAAATAGGAGAGATGTTAACGTTGAGTCTCGTGCTAATGTATAGTATTGTTCTTAGCCGGATCGTCGAATCCGTAGTCGTTGGGAATAGTTGGTTATACTCCCGGTGTGCGATAGACCTCGTCTCTTTGTAGCCTGTTATCGGGTCTTCTATAGTCCACGGTTCTTATACTAATAGAAGGTCGGCTTTCTACTTGACCGCGATATCTAAAGTAGACTCTATAGCCTCGATAGATCGGTTAAGATTAATGTGGAAAATCCGTAGGGAGTGTTCTAGTATGTAGAACGATCCTTAGGCTTCTCTTTACGGTCTTTTGCCTTTTCGACTCTTAGGCTGTCTACGCCTACGTATAGACGGTTTTGAATAGCCCTGTTCGCCTCTTCTTCGGTCTCGAAGCCTACTAGAACAGTTGCTCTAGTAAGAGTCTTTCTTCGCTCTTCGTTTGTTAGCTAAATCGGGGTCCCTACGAGCTTAAGACCTCTATTAAAGGTCTCGATCTCGCGTTTAATGTCTTGTAGCCCCGTCGGCGTGTTGAAGTTTACTGTCGAAATGCCGTGAATTACGACTTTGTGCTAGAGACAGTCCTCTAGAACCTATGCTTCGCCTACGATTTCGATAACCTTATCTAGGTTCTCGATTGTCTGTTTGCGAGCGTTCTCTATTACAAAGTTTAGGACAATGTTGCCCCGCATCGACTTCTTAATCGTAAGGACTGCTAGCTCTTGTAGGCCTCCGCCTTTAAGAGCTTCGTTGATTTTGTCCCGGGATAATATCTACTCGAGTTCCTTATTTTTGTCTTTTGGAACGAGAATAAGCGGTCTTAGTTCTACTTGTTCTTTTAGCTTATTAGCCTTTCGGGGGACTGTCGTCCATTGTTGCTGTTGTTAATATTGTCGTTGTTGATGTTGTTATTATTGTTACCGTTACTATGTTGCCGACGTCGTCGAGGGAGTAGTAGTACTACTATCTCCTTTAACTATATCTGCGAATGTAGGCTTTTTTGTCTGTTCTAAGAGCTTCTTTACTATTGCCTCCAGGTTCGAGACTTGTTTTGCAAGGATTTGGGACGTTGTCTTAAAGTCTATACGCTTAGTGTAGTGCCGAAAGACCTTAAGAAGATCGAGAATACGGGTTTGTTCCTCTAGGATGCCGCTTAGATCTCCTACTGCTTCGACTAGTAATTAGCGGGCCTGTAGAATCTTCTTGTTTGCAGGTGTACGAGAGAGAGCTTGTTTCTTTCCGAGAGAAGGGCTACGAGTCGGGGAACTATTGAAATTAAAAGGGTTGTTCCTCTTTAGAGGCAAGATAGGAATGCCCGTTCTCTTTAACAGTTCCTTCGGCTACGGTGGTAGTCTAGACTCGTATACGACGTCCTCGTTCCCTTTAGCCGTAGCTTTTGGAGTCTGAGGGACTGTACCTTCGTCTATTATTTCCATTTCGGTAGACATTGTCTTGTTGTTGTTGTTGTTGTTGTTGTTTGAAGAGAGACTTAGCGGTTTTGCGCCGAGAGGGCTACTTATTCGACTCTATTTCCAATCGCGTTCGGGTCCTAGCCTACTTGCGACACTAGGGCTCTCTTCTCCCTACTATATAAGTAGGAGTATAGGAGAAGGTATACTTTAAAGAGGAGAGAAGAGATATATAGTATACCTCTGCTTCTAAGAAGTACTCTGGCCTACAGCAACGTGCGTCTTTATAGTAGGCTTTAGAGGCGTTCTGCGGGTAGCTACAGCAGTTTCGAGATGTCCTTTGTCTCTAGGGGAAGGTAGGCCTATACTCTATATAGAGTATCTAGCTATACAGCTAGTACTACTACTCTAAACCCTAGAGGTGCAAATTCGTCTGTACTAAACTACGATGCTCCTTTAGCTTCCTCTCTCGGCGGCGTAGGATAGTAGGTAACTCTAGTGTAGAGAGAACTAAGTGTGTGTGTTTGTTTGTGTATCTTGATCCACAGCTTTTGTTTAGCTATTAGCTCTTTCAGTTTTCGATGGATTCGATCGTTCGACGGCTAGTGTAAAAGCTCTCGTAAAGGGCTCTTACCCGGGCTACTCGGCGTTTAAATCGGCAACAAATTAATTGTGTTGTGGTGGGTTAAAGTGTGTCTCTATAGCTGTGGAGCACAGCCTATGTAGTTTCCCAATCGGGAGATTTTCCGAATTTGGGGAGGTGGAGTTTAACTAAGGTTTCGGGGGTGGGGGCCAAATCCGAAATTTCGGGGTCCGGCTAGCACCTAAAGGGGGCAGGAAGGTGAATCTTTGTACCTTAACAGCGACGTGGTTTCTGGGTCCTATAAGGCGAAAGCGGGTTCGTTGGAATAGCCTCGATAAGGGCTTTCGAATGGTGCGTGTTTGGTGATAATCGGGTTAGTATTGGGTGCGTATGTGTAATGCGGGTGTTGATGTATTACTAGTATTATAGTAGTACTATAGGATAACTTTGCTAAATCCGGCTATTCTATCTATATAAATAGAGCGGCTAATAGTTAAGTATCTATATAACGCAAGGAATAGCTAGTAAACTAAGAGCTAGTAGACGCACTCTCCTATCCCTTATTAGGATAAAGAAAACTATTATAAGACGAGATTATTTCGGATAGGAATATACTAAAAAATATAGTGCGAAAAGGATTAATTCTCGGGAGTAGTAGCTTTATATACTAATAGTTTATAAAAAGTTAGTATAGGTATAAATACTTACTCTTACTTATACGACTAAGGCAAAGAATATCTAGAATCGCTATAGGGTTTTAGGACCTAGTAGTAAGGATAGTTAGTAAATAAACGGTAGAGCCGTAATAGTTACTACTATTATAAGTAAGTATACTAGAGTAGTTATAATTAGATTACTAAAAGCTAGCCCGTATATACGTATATATAATATAATTTAAAAGGTAGGCCTTATAGATACTATAAAATACTATGTTTGCTAGCGTAAAACATATAGAAGGACACCGGAAAACCATAATTAGGCTAGGAGTAGTTACGGTACTATTATACCGAGAGGCGCTTTACGTAAGAGCGTAGGTCCGTATTTTCCCCGCTAGAGACGGCCAAAAGAGCCGGGAACAAGGGCTTAGAAGGGACTTCGGACGCAGATTAGGTGTAAAGGTAGACTAGCCTATATAATAAGTGCAATGAACCCTCTAACCCTAACCATAACGGATGTTATATCGACACATGGGTTTGTCCGAACCAAGGAAAACTCTTATATTTGTAGGAAGTAATCTGTGCGTATGCTATAATCAAACGTGGAGGTAGGAGTGAAATGATCTCGTTCAGTAATCAGTAACGACTGTCCCATCGACCCAACAGAGGCTTGGCAAAGCAGTGCCTGCGAAGTCCTCCCTATCCCGTTCCCAAAAGAGCATTCGTATTTTCGAGAGGTGCGTTCTGACGCGGTTTGCGTAGGCTGATCCAGCGTTGAAGGTTCGAGAGTATGCAGCCGCGCCGTCCTCTGAAGCGTTTAATTTTCCAACTGGATGTACCAGTTGCCGCCAAGGGACGCGACATCGAGACAATACTCGGTTCTCCAGGCGATCGCTCCTTGCCGGATACCAACTGAGGCCCTTTCGATCTCGTCGTATGCGTAATTGAACAGAGTTGTAGTGAGAGTCAGCAAAAGTGAATCGAGACATATTTCGGCGTAGGGAGACTTATCCTCTGCGTCGGGTCATCACGAAGTTGTAGGGGGTAGTTCCAGTATTCAAGATCGTAATCGTAATGGTGCGGTGGTTGTCCCTGGCCTGCCTAGCATCGATTGTCACCAGAACACGGTTGTTCAACGCAAATTCCTGTCGGCGGTGTCTCCTGATGACGTCGCCAACCGGGACTTGGCCAACATTATTGACCGTGGGTCCAACAGGTGCGGTGCCGAAGCAGAGACCGGCTGCTCTAACGTCGAGTTCACCAACCATGTGGGACGATCCAGGATGTGGCATTGCTTGAGCGAGACCGAGCAGCCAAAAGAGCAGCGTGACAAAGGAGGACAGAGAGAGCATCATGATTTGAAGTCGATGTGATGGCCGAGAGCTGATAATTGGGTCTGTTATCCAAGATACCACTTTCGAAAGGAATCTTACTGGTCCTTTATAGAGTAGATGAGGTAGGCACATCAGATGGATCACCGATGAAAGACGACCCACGACGACTGTCTGCTGTGACGGCAACCACTACCTGGCCTTCTATCCTGCACACAAGGATTGATGGTTCCACCGAGGAAACTGGAGGTGTCTTCCCTGGGATGGCAAGTGTGTAAGTTGTCGTACGATGTGGCCGCAATTTTGTTGTCGCTAGGGAGCAGGCACGAATTAATGCCTGTGTGCAAAATAAGGATCATGATACTTCCCGATTGGGTTCTCCCAACAGCTATCAGTCCCAGCTGGTCACGGCCTGTGCTCGGCCTAGTGCAGACTCTGTTTGAACACGGGCCACGGCGGCACCGCCAGTTCGCCCTAGGTTTTTCCCTTGCTTTATCGAATTTGACACATTTGGCACGTACCGAGGCCAACCGTCCTTAGAACCTCGTATTGTCTCATGAGTAGCGTCGAGGTATAGTAACCGAACGATTCCGACCCTGTGTTAGCTAGTATATATCTCTTAAAAGACATAGCAGTTACCGCGACTGCTAGAGAGTATAAATATATAGCAAATAGATAGTTAATATGCTAAGAAACCCTCTCTATAATACCGAGTATACTATACTTTTTGTAAAAAGTAGATAGTATAGGTAATATAAGTATTAATATACCTATAAATAGTTAGTATTCAAATATATAGGAAAGCTTAGATATATATAGGCTATAGGGAAATAGAGTAGTATATTCTTTACCGACTTCTAGTAAGAGTCTACTATAATTAATATAATAGAGTTAGTACAAAACTATTAGCTCCTTAAACGCTTAGCAAATAGTAGTAATCTATATATTATATTCTTTACCTTATTTTGTTACTATTAATACCTAGCGCTTTAACTACCTAATTCTACTACTTTAAGAGCAAGTAATCCTAGAAAACGCTATTACTAGACTATTATAGGTATTAGTAATAATAATATTATTATTATTTAAGGAAGGACTTTTAAAGCGGAAGGGAAAATATAGCTTTATAAAAGAGTAAATAGAGATTATCTATAATCTTAAGGAATTACCTAACTAAAGAAAACAGTAATAATAGAGTATAATATTAGAGATAAAATAGTAGAGTATAAGTAAGGTAGTATAGGGTAGCTAAAAGCTAAAGATAAGTCCTAGGATATTTAAGTATATTTATATAGTATTTACTAAGTAATTACACTTAAGTTATATTATAGAATATATAAAAATTAAGATATAATTACT
>JALRMM010000213.1:0-35791 GCA_026122155.1 Zymoseptoria crescenta | reverse complement strand
ATCTAAAGCCTCTAGTAGTACTAATATATATTCTAGATATATAAGTCTATTAGAAATATCTAGTAAATATACTATAGTAGTTTATTATACTAAAGGTTTACTATACTAAAGGTTTATTATTAAAGGATTACTAGTCTTCTCTATAGTAGTAGTCTTCTTTACTATAGGACTCTTTAATTTTACTACTATAGTAATATACTACTTCTTAGATTATAGTTATTAAGTAATTATAGTAGTAGTATAATATTATCCTCTAGATCTTTATTATTACTAGTAATATTTAGCTCTATTAGCGTTAGTATTAGCGTTTAAGTTAAATAGTAAGTTATATATAGAGTCTATAGAAGACTCTATTCTAGGTTACTATAGAGTAGGAGCTTAAAGTCTTACTCTCTATATTCTCTATACTCTTAAGAGAGTAGAGAGATTAGAGAGAACGCTCTCTTACTAAATAAAAGAGTAGCTATCTAGCTAACGCTATAAGGAGAGGAACCTAGTTATGTATATATAACTGTAATAGATAAATAAGAGATAATAATAGAAATAAAGCTATTATATTATTAGGCTTATAATATAGATAAAGCCGTCTCTTAACCTATAATATATACACTAGCTAAACTTAGTGTACATTGGTACTCTCGATAACCTTAGTAATAGAAAGCAAGGTTAAAAGGTAATAATTCAAGACTCTCGGCTAATTCCGGAAAAACTTGGATTTGGCGGTATATTTTATTTTGCGCTCCGTCATTTGGGTTCGTGCTCTTTCTCAATAAGTGCCGAAATTGTCTCTCAACAGGGCTGTCCCTGCCTCAAGCCCCGCATGTCTCTCCCTGGTCCTAGTTCGGTCTCGTACTCTTTCCCAACAAGTACCGAAATTGTCTCTCAACAGGGCTGTCCCTGCCCCAAGCCCCGCATGTCTCTCCCTGGTCCTAGTTCGGTCTCGTACTCTTTCCCAACAAGTACCGAAATTGTCTCTCAACAGGGCTGTCCCTGCCTCAAGCCCCGCATGTCTCTCCCTGATCCTAGTTTCGGTCTCGTGCTCTTTCGCAACAAGTGCCGAAAATATACCTGAATAGGACTGTCCCCGCCGCTTGCGACAACAGTTCCTAAACAGCAAGCTAACAGCGATCTAGACCATCTATCCGCACGGATCCTCTATCTAGGATATACAAGGTAGTATCGGACCTTCAACCCGGTACGCAGGCTCGATACCCTGCCCGTGGTCTCGATTCTTGACAACTCAACAGTCAAACCCCTGCTCGTCCTTTCCGGCACCTGCCTGAGTTCAGGAACAGCTGCCACATGCCCAACATTTGTCGAATACGATAGAGCAAGAAAGACTTCTCGGGAAAGCTGGCGGTGTCTCTCAGGGAAATAACCAGGTCATCCTATCTATGAGCTTGGCTTTTGCACCCCTTGAACACTTGAGTCTCCGCGGCCTTGCGAAATTGTGTCGAGATTCAGCCGTGCGGCTGGGCGTATATCAATCGTCTTACCCCACCTCCATTAATCTGACTGTGCAAGAAAGCCGTCGCACCCTCATAAGACATTACGCCACACGACACTCCATCCCGAACCGAGACCATGTATATCCTTCAGCTTTCTACCGTTCTCTCTCTCGCCTCGGTCGCCTTGGCGGGCAAAGTTATATGCGGTGTTCGTGCTTATCTCGGCAATTCGCGAATCACTCCCACTGACAAGAGACAGAGATGCAAAGAGTCGCACAAGGAAGGTGTACCTGGCAGATGTGTGATGCCTTACGATGCGTATGAGAACATCACACCGACTTGGACTTGCAACATTGTACGAGACATTACTAATATTCCCTTCGCTCGACGGGAGGGTAAACCTTGCTAACACTTGCTCCATAGGAATTAAACTGCCCTATTGACGGCGCCAACTGCTTCCCTCAAAACCACTTCGAACAGCACAGGTTCCTCCTGTTGGCGCAATGCAACAGCATTCGGGACGATGCATGTTCCAACAGATAAGGGAAGGGAGCAATGGAATGAATTGGCTCGGAAGGCATTGTGCCTGCGTCGGGTGGAACAACATCGGCCCAATCGTCTTCAATGACGCATCTCGTTATGTTATATAGTCGTCTCTTGCCCGCTTTACCATTCATTTATTGTCGGTATTTCGACCGCTGTGTCTTACGGTACGGGCGGAGGGAGAATCCTGGAGACTTGGGATTACATGCTTTTTTGTTTGGACACGTCGCACTATCATTCGGGGACCAAGTCAGAGTGGTTGATATGAATCGAGATATTAGGAACTCATATATAACGGTCTAATATGTTGGTGTTTTGATGAAATATGACGAGGCTATGAATGAGGTACTAATGAGATGAAATTCATATAAAATACCTCCGCGGCCAAGATGGCCGCATAGCCCTACTTCCGAAAGCGAGGACGGAACCGCGTCTTCCTGTCAATTCGCATCCTCTCGTCTCGGCAGCACGCTCATGAGCCAGAAGTGAAAGGTCCCAACCCTCAATTCAACTTGGCCTGCTCTACTGCGACAATTTGTACCGGTCAAAGGAACTCCGGTCAAGGAAGCATCACGATCAAGACGCGACTGCAGTTGAAGGCGGTACTCAATGTGCCAATGTCATTCATTGCGGGTTCTGTAGCCGGGCAAGATCTTCAGTCCGAGGTCGACGTGCGGTCGAAACTGTCATCAACTTTGGCTCAATCATCGATACTGGAGCACTAAGGGTCGCCGTCGAGGCGGAATCGCCGGAGGTCAATATTCGAGTTAGAAACTCATCGACGTCTGTTCTTGCCCAGATTCCCGAGATTGGAGGCCAGCTGAACAAGGCCGCGAGCTATCTATCCAATACGCAGAATCTGGAGTCAGACATCTCTGCAATGATCAGAGCTGTAGCAAAAGACACGACTGCGTTGGGTCCAGAAATCCAGGCAGTGCTCAACGCGCAGAACCGATTTGTCTTTCCTGGTGGCGGGACCTGTGAGATGGAAGATCCGATCTTCAACAATTCTGGGGATCTCATGATCGGGTTGACTTTTCGAAGCGGGCAGCCTGTGTGAAGTAAAGTTAAACGCGTAGTAAATGTCGCGAGCGTGCATTTGACTTCCTGGCATCAGCTTCAGTCTGAGAACACGCAAGACTCGTTGATCGTCCAGAAAGGCTCTCAGACCGTAATGTTGCTCGACCGAACTCAGGAGAACCAGACGGAACGATGGTCCCTGTTGGTATCGATACTCTCGAAGAAACGATCAATGTCGGACTACATCTTCATTGGCAGCACTTTTCGTTGCAGTCCCTTCACTGCGACTCGCGAGGGGCATTCAAGACATGCTGCAGCATATCGTGCCTCGACTACTGATACAACTTCACACTCCACAGGCCCGTGCTTGCTGTCAGTGCCAGTGATAGGAACGCAAGGATTGCGTGCATGCGGCAGTGGAAGCTGCGGCAATTTGCAAGCACGGCGACAAGCGTCTGAGGGAGGAAGAGAGGAGGAGGTTTGGCAATGTTCAGGGCGTGATCTGCACATGTTCACGGCATTAGCTGCCAAATCTGTTCAGGCTGCAGAACATTTCGGAATGTCGCCTCCCCTCCATAACTCGGCGGTCCGAACTCGTCGGCGAAGCGCTGCTCTCGAGTACGCACATCGCGGGTCCTGGAATACCTACCCTGGCGACATGTATACCGGATTTGATGAGATCCATTCTCCTGGGCGTCGTTCCTCTGAAGCACTCTGCGGTACATGGCTTTTGCTCGTGAGAAGCGCTCTTCCTCAATAGCATGCGGCCGCTCGAAGACAATCTCCTTATCATTGCCATCTCTCAAAGTGTCGAGATTGAGCTTATCCAGGCGCTCGCCCTTGATCCACAGCATTTGGCGCTGGTCGCTTTCCAACCATTTTACATACTGCGGACTCCCGATGATCCACCTGTAAGCATCCACCTGTAACCTTCGTATGCTCGCTACGCCTCTTGTCGTCCTGAGGTTTGCTGAGGCGTAGGTCTCTAATGCACTTCTTACGCTTGTATGTTAGTCTAAGAAGCCTGCTATGCGCTTAGGCGAACTCTGTACTATACATTGGTGCGAGGTACGTGTTAAATATGCCTGCTAATAAATATGCCTTATCCTCTTTAAATTTAGTCTGTCGAGGAGTCCTCTACGCGAGTCGTGCGTTAACGCTAAAATAATACAACGGTGTTCCTTAAAGAGCTCCTCTAGGAATAGCTATAACCTCGTATATAAGTTGCTTAAGCAAGCGTTTATCGCTAAGACGATCCCTATCTCCCGAGAAAAAGAAAGACTAAAAGTACTATCTACTTATATCCTAAAGGTTAAAGAAATAGAGAGCGCAAAGCTCTAATCCTAGTACTAATTACTAAGATATATTAGAAAGTATAGTCTAGGATAGGCTAGACTCGACAATATATTAAGATATTATATAATATAAGTAGGAGAGAATTTTAAGTCTAGGAGGAACTTCTTCTCTAGATAATTAACTTAATTAATATATTAATTCCTACTTCTAAGTACTATATACCCTAGGCTATAAATTAGTATAATTATAAAGCTGTCTTTATCTCTACCCTTTATTTCTCTACTACCCTCTAACTAAAAAGGATAATTTAGTTTAATACTTTATATTAGGAAATATAAGCTCTAAACCTAATAAGAGTATAAACGTAAGACTAATATCTGCAACGTCGGTAGTAATAAGTATAGGTATAAACAAGGTATGTAGATATAGACGCTCTATTAAGAGCATTATTATATCTATATATCTCTAGCTTATATTAACGAGCGAAAGGTAAGAAGTAGGTAGATTAAGGTAAATTAAGGTAGATTAAAGAAGTAAATTAGTATAGATAACGTAAAAGACGGGAGTATCTTAAACGTCTCCTTCTTAAGTAAGAGGCAGCGACCTTCTTTATATATATCGTAATTAAGGTAACTTTATTTATGTATATATACTCGACTTGTATTTTAGCGGGATATATTTATACTACTATATTAAAACATCGCCCTCTTTTAATTATTAATACTTGGCTTATATCTAGTTATATAGTAATATTGTTTGTTGTTGTTTGTTTGTTCCATTTACGTCCTGTAGGAGTCTATAACTATGTAGTAATAGTGCGACCGTACAAACCTAGAATCCTTAATCCTTAAGGGTTAGAAACTTATAGGCTCGTTATTATAAGAAAGATATACTATCTACCGTATCTAATCCTTTAAACGTATCTAACTACTATTAGCGTATATTAGGATCTTACACTAGTAATATAAAGTACCTATATTAGTTGCCCCCTATTCTCGTTCTCTATTCTTCCGTATCCAGAATTTTAGTATACTACTTCTATATATATTATACGCTATAATAAATATATACCGGGGAGTTATAACTAATCTCTCCTTCTTTATAAACTAGGTAAGGTTAGAATATCTTTCCTTTTAAAGGGAACTATTATAGTACGCTATATCCTTAGACAAGATATATCTAATAATCCTCGAGAGGCCTTATAGGTTACCTTATACTATCTCGGCTAAGTTCGTATCTACCTAGCTACTAGTATACCTACCTCTAAAATTATTAATCTACGTATTGCTCTTAGTATTAATAAGTATATTATCCGGCTTAGCGTCCCCCTAAACAATCCCGGCTTTATAGAGAAGTTCTATAGTTTCTATAATCTAATTAACGTAGTACTATTATAATACTAGGGGAGTGTCCGGCCTAGTTATATACCCGAGACTTACTAAATTACACTCGATATAGCATAGTAAGAGACCTAGTTCTTTTCCTACTTTACTATATATAAGCCTAAAGAGGTAGCATATTTGTAAGTTATTTAGTTATACCTTCTAGATTTCTATATATACGCGTAGCTTATATATAGCCTAGCCTAAATCTCTAGGGCAGTATAGTTTAAAGAAAAACGTCTTATTTCCGTCGACTATAATCTCTCTAGTATTGCGGGAAAGCGCCTCTTAGAGCAAATATACGTAGAGATTAACTTATAAAGGCTTAAAGGCTAGCTAGGAAGAGTATAGTATCTCGTTAATATCGACGCTAAGTAGTATATACTTTAGTAAACAGGAGGGGCTCGGAAGGAGTATAAGCTTATTATCTTTAGTAGCGAATAGTATATAGTCGTAAGTCTCGGGGTAGAAGTAGTCTTTAAGGGTAGGCAATAGAGAAGGATATAATGAAGGTAATTAAGTAAGGTCTAGCTTAGTTATAGAAGTCGTTAACTATTAGTCTATCTAGCTTATAGGCTTCTACTACTTAGAGAAAGTATAGGTATTAGTCCTTTAGGGTTAGTAATAGCGCTAGGTTTATAGTATAGATAGTAATACGAACGCAAACTCCGTCCCGGATTATAGTTAGCTACGAGTTAGTATAACGCTTACTAAAGATAAAGTCGGTTACTATTATTAAATACGCTAGTATTTAATCGATCCCTTAATACTATAAGAGTTAAGAGTATAAGAAAGGCAAGTCGGTAGGCGTAAAGAGTACTATTAAGTTAATAGTTATACCTTTAGGGTTAGAAGTTACTAGCGTAGTATTATAAGCACAACCCGTACGTAACTATTAGCCGTATAGGCAAGGCTACGCGGACTAGCCTATACTCCTCTCTAGAGGACGAGGGATAATCTGCCCGCTTAACTAGAGGAGAAAGACTTTCCTATCTCCTCGAGAGAATAAAGATTAGCCTATACGAGCATCGGTCTATAGCAGATCGGATAGGATGCCGTCTTTATACGCCTTTAGGCCCCTACGTATAAGCGCTTAGGTTTAGAATAATTAGACGAATTAGGACAAGCGCTTAGGTTGTATATACTTAGACTAATTATACTACTTAGACGAGCATTTACTTTTATTAGGTATATAGATCTCGACGATATTAACTAGTAATATTATATATAACTTATTATCTAATCTTACTAATTAGAATCTAATATATCCCGCCTTTACTAGTAATACTTATTTCTTAGCTCCGACAAGTACTAACCCTCGTAGATTACTACTATTAGAAGTAAGCCGTAATACTTACTACGTATTAAGAACAGAAGACTAAGGCTTAAGTAGGACCTTAGCGTCTAGTAAGTGCCGCTCCTACTATTCTCCTATAGGTTACTATTGCGGCGGTTACGGTTAAGTAGGTATATATACTACCTTTAGAGATACTTAAGGGTATAATTAGGGTTCTATAGAAGTATAACCCGGAGTATAGTAAGTACCTTACAAAGGGCCCGTATATAGACTTTACTATAGTAAATAGCTTACTATATAAAGGAGACAAGCTATTTATACCTAGCGACCTTATATTAAGGAAGTAGGTAATTTATATATATTATAACAACGCCTTAGCTAGTTACTTTAGAAGGGCAAAAGTGTTATTACTACTAAGTATAAGGAATGCTAAGCCTTAGGTATATGTAGTCGCTCTATCCGAGGTCGTTAACCTCGGATACTCTGTCTTTTGCCCGTATAGTAATAGCTAAGTTAAAAGAGCGACATAACTTTTGCTAATTATAGTACTAAGGCGAAAATACTTTTAGCTAGGTATAGATAAGGAAGTAATTAAATATATCGCTACCTACCAAATATATTAGATATTAAAGGCTCGACGCTATTAGCTATATAGCAAACTATATACGCTTTCCCTACCTAATAGACCTTAGCAGGAACTATTAATACAATTTATTATAGACCTTCCGCTAAGTATAAGAGACGGAAGCGTATATACTATAATCCTTATAATAGTAGATCGATACTCTAAGATAAATATCTATATTCGTACAAACCGAAAGCGACACCACGGATAGTAACGACAACAAAGCATAGGCCTCGCAAGCGTAATTGTGGTTATCTTCGCATAGATAAGATACTCTACGCCTGCTATTACTACCTATCCGCTCCAACTTTATTTTCAGGCGGTAATGCTAGCCTTTAGCACCGTTTTCTTCGAGGCTTTAAGCGGACGTATGTTAATCTACTATAGGGTAAAGATTTTCAGTTAGCCTTATATAACGGGAGATAATTTACAGATTAGCATTTATTATAGACCTTCCGCTAAGTATAAGAGACGGAAGCGTATATACTATAATCCTTATAATAGTAGATCGATACTCTAAGATAAATATCTATATTCCTACAAACCGAAAGCGACACCACGGATAGTAACGACAATAAAGCATAGGCCTCGCAAGCGTAATTGTAGTTATCTTCGTATAGATAAGATGCTCTACGCCTGCTATTGCTACCTATCCGCTCCAACTTTATTTTCAGGCGGTAATGCTAGCCTTTAGCACCGTTTTCTTCGAGGCTTTAAGCGGACGTATGTTGATCTACTATAGGGTAAAGATTTTCAGTCAGCCTCATATAACGGGAGATAATTTGCAGATCAGCAGGTTGGTTGGAACAGCAGTCGTCGGCATCGCGCTTTTATGCCCTGCAGGAACCGAATACAACGAGACTACCAAAGAGGACGAGAACTCTGTCGGAGCGGTCTTGCTTCTCGGCGGCGTAGGAATCTGCAACCCTCAACGCTACAACGCCTGTGGGATTGATAGTAATAGGGTGGAATGATGTGCATTGCCAAGCTCGGTTAGGACAATCCAATCATCCCCAGGGTATCTTGTCTATGGAGAGTATAGCTGTGTCGAGCTGCACACACTGTGTTTGGGCCATTGCTTAACCCCGTACGCATCTTAAGCGACCATAAACAGGCAGGCCCATCGATTGGCGTTCCATTCTAACAGCAGCGTAGAATGCATTTCCGAGCGCGTGAGAGGAAGGTTCCGGAATGTCAAACGAAAGTGGCAATCCATTCTGTTCGGCTATCTGCAGAGAAGCGTGTGCATTTTCGTTTGCTTTCTAGTGATCTTCGTATTAGACCTCCTTTGGCGAATAACATGGGTAGATCAAATCTTACCCATGAATCAGGTCGTCGATCTTTGGCGTGTTGTATGATTGTATCGTCACAGTCGCGATCATCCCAACGTCATCATGTTCAGGAATAATACGTCAGCAAATCCGAGCTTGGGCACTGAGAGTGCTTGTGTCGCATCTGCCATCAAAACTGCTTGTGTCGTTCGAACTCCCCTGGCCAAAACCTCATCGAGGCTGAGGGCGATATCCTTGACCTTGCTAGCCACGACAGTCCGGTCAGCCATGACGACAGCAGTGTCAGCGTAATGCAAATCTTCGAGTCCAGACCCCTGGCTGCATTTAAAGAATGATGAGTCTGTACAGATGATAGTGGGTGTTTTGGAGCAGTATCAGATCGAACATTGAAGGACATTGAAATGACATCGAAAACGCCCAAAGACATGAGCTTCATACGTCACATCGACCGCACTCAGCGTCGAAAAACTCCATCACGCTCCCAGTTGACACCTCTCTTTCCATTCCTCAGCCCCTGAAGGGCCTCGAGGTGCTCCGTGTACTTCAATTCTGCCCTTACATTATGCTTGTTCGGCGAATGAACGCCCCGCTTCTCTTTACCGGCTGTGCTCAAGCTGCCGGCCACGCACCGGTCGATCCCGTTCCAAGCTGCGTCGGCCACGGCCTTCCACACCGCTGCTTAATCGACGACTATCCCTGGGGTATAGAAGATTCTGCAGTCTGCCGGCTCGTACACGAATTGAAGCGGAGTATTAGTCTTATCTCCCTCTCGATACATGTTTCGATAACAGATCGAGTCAGCTCCGTTGCGATAATAGGCCGTGGTATTGTAGTTTACGAGCGCGGACTTCTCGTAGTACTCGCGAGAGTGGACATACTAGGTCTGGAACGGATATAAAACATCGTAAAGGATGTCGATATATCCGAGAGGTAGCATCCCCTTAGTTCCTCCGACTGCCTAAATAATATCGGTATTAGGCCGTCCGCCTAGGGCAATGTACTTCACACCCCCTATAGCGATGTTAGCCATAACATTTATATGCCACGAGGTAAGTCTTACCCTACTATCTTATTAACTCCGAAAAGACCGCGTATATACCGCCGTAGTAGCTATCTATTATAATAACAATATCCTTAGCGGCGAACGGCTATATGTTCGATCGATTATTATAGCCGGTAGTATGGATAAATAGGACATTACTTAAGTTCCATCGGACGATATTAGTAAAGAGGTCTCCCGCCGGCCCTAGTCGCTAAGGACTATATTTATTAGCCTATAATGTAAATAGCTCGTAGTTAACATTAGTATTAGTCTAATAGTTGAACTCGCTTACTATATTGCCGAGGGTCGATTAATTAACCTTATACGCTTGTTAGTCGCTTCGCTAAAGAGTAGCGACATTATAGCAATCGGTAGGTATTAACTTACATTCCGACTTCGCGGCACAAGGCCTACAAAGTAGCTTACCTCCTAACTAACTAAGTCAAATGCCTTATGTACTTTAAACCGTAAGGCGCTATAAGGTAGAATCGAGGGGAATAGTAGTTAGAACAGGTCGTAGCTAAAAGTAAACGGCGGATCGATTAGTAAGAATCACATACTTTATATGCATTAGGAGGTAGTGCTCTTTATAGTCTAGTAGATTTAGTTAATAGTAGTAGTTAGTGCGGTTACCGGTTAGTATAGTAAGCGATTTCTCGTCTATTAGTAGTAGTGGTAAGGATTTACGTGTATACCGGTAACTAGCGGAAATAGCTCCGAACTAATAGGATTAATAGATATACGGCCAAGCCGTAAACCTCCTTTTTACGCGTTGTTATATACTATGCTCTTGCTATTGCCCTTATTTTGCCCTTATTTTGCACCTTATTTACTACCTTATTTACTACCTCTTAATGCACCAAAACCATGCCCTTCTAATAGCTAGTTACCTCCACCGGCACTACGGATGCTATCGTCCTTAATCCCTTAAACCCCCTCTTCGACAAGCCCTTATTGCCTAACTACTTAACTATTAATAGCGTAAAATACATGTGTTAGATTAAGTTCGTAAGCAGTGAGAGTCTCCGGAAGCGTAAGAGCGAGATATAGAACTATAGCGAGCAGCTAGTGCATCTAGTAACTAGTAAATCGCACTACTATTGCTACCTCTACGAGGGCGAGAGAAGGAAGCAGGTGTTGCCGGTGCTTAATAGCAATTAAGGCCCCTTAACACACCTTCTAAAGACTTATAGTATCGACAAGGATAGGTGTTAAGTAAAGAAGGAAGCTTATAAGGGCCTAGTTACCTCTATAGTGTCGGTAGTAACGACTAACAGTCTAGACCGCTTTAAGCACCTCCTTGTGCGTTGGATTGTGTATTACTATATCGCCTTCCACATGCTCGAAAACGAGTACTTCCGAGCTCTTATATCCTTTATAAACAAGGGCCTCGTAGGCTATCTTCCTCGCGCTTCTTCGACGATTCGGAGGTAGGTAATAGCTAAGTATTAGGCTCGGAAGGAGGCGTTGAGGTTAGAGTTAAAGGAAGCACTAAGCAATGTGCATATCTCGTTCGACGGCTAGACGAGTCTAAATAGGTATACGATGTTTAGTGTATCCGCTTACTTCGTCGATAAGGGCGGTAAAAGGAGGACCGAGAGACTAGCGTTTAGAAGGATTCGTAGCGAGCACACTAGTGTCAATATCTCTGTGCTGCTGTTGGAGGTTATTAAGGAATATAGCATTAAGAAACGCACCGGATACTTTATAGCCGACAATAGCTCTAACAACGACCCTGCTATCGATGCAGTCCTAAAGCACCTATATCTAAACCGCACCGCTAGATAGCGCAAGGGCAAGCGGCTCCGGTGCCTTAGCTATATTAATAACCTTATTGCTAAGGCTATATTGCTCGGCAAGGGCAGTAGTAAAGCGATAAAGGAATTAGAGCGGTAGGTCGAGAAGGGTGCTCTCGAGGCAGTAGAGATGTTCTAGCGTAACCGCGGAGCTATTAGAAAGCTCTACAACATTATCCGGTAGATAAGGGCGTCGACGTAGAGGATAGAGTTATTTATAGAGGTTCGGTGTAGTAGTGCGGCGGTAATGTTTAATAATTTAAAGGTAAGTAAATGTTTTTAAGGATCTCGCGATTTAACGCTAGTAGAGCTCGAGCTACGCGGGAACGGCCGAAATTTCACTAGCGGCTGCTCTAATTAGTTACCCCGCACGCTAGGGAGCTGCCGTTAGAATTTCGGCCGCTACCGTAGAGCCGTAACCCCGCTAAGAATACTAACTTTAAGATACACACCTTCTTCCTTTAACTAACAACACCCTTACAGCTTATCTAAGACAACTATACACGCTAGAACTCCTTCTACTACATGCTCGGCCGAGCGTAGAGTGTAAGGGAACGCCTTATAGAGTTCTATAGGCTCTTCCGAACCGACCGCACCGTCCGAGACAACACCCTTACCGCGAACGATTAGTAGTAGATTAACCGACTTTACAACGCCCTCCACGTCTTCGAACTTATAACAATAACCACTTAGGGCAACAGGAAGCACCTCTTTAAGTGGTATCTAACTCTACAGTTTACGCTAGACTATACCTCTAAGTTCTTAGCGGAATTTAAAGAGGAAGCCCTAATAGATAAGCAGTTTAGCTACCTCTTAGCTTGCTATAACTACGCATAGCTAAAGGCTAAGAAGTATTGGAAACTCGCTAATAAGATGCTAATAGTGTATGCTGCCGTCTCTGTTAATATATCGTCAATTTCCTTATGCTCTTAAACGGCTCTTAATAAACTAATAGTGCCCTTCTTCGTGTATTTATATTGCACCAGCTCTTAATCCTTATTAAATGCTATTGTTCCTTATGTTAGTAGTCTATACCAGCTTCTTAGACAGTTGCATGCCTTAATAATGTCCTCTTATAGACAAGAACGACGGTATCTAACAAGATCCCTACTAGCTAAGAAGGCTCGTTTATCCTTATTACTTATAATTAGAATAGCTAGTGTGTTAAACGCTATGCGAGCGAGCTCTAGCTCTATGTAGCGGCGTTTAAACTAGTATTAAAGGAGGTCGAGGGGCTCGGTTAGTGTGTCTTGTATGCAGTCGGTAGAAATGTAGTTATTAAGGGGATTAACGCGTGCGAAGGGGGTATTAAGTTTACGTCGTTTAAAGTCGCGGAGGTGTTCGTAAAGGTCGTCGCTCTTCCTTCTATTCTATGTTTTCCTAGCGAGCTCCATAGAAATCGACTAAGGTAGCTATTTGTATTCCTAGGTACCTTATTAATCTCCCGTTATCTTACTATTTCGTAACGGGTTTTCTAGACGCTAAAGAGATTGTCTTTTACGTAGTTTGCCCTCTCGTGTTCTACGAAATGCTTATATTGTCGGAGTCGATAATAGAGTAGTTATATCTATGTTCTCTATTGTTTTTACGGAAGTATCTCTCTCGAGTCCTTATATTAGACTTCTCGTATATCCGAAGGCGTACTTTGGATAGCGAGTCGTACTAGGTAGTTTTCGGGTAGCTTTACCGCGCGTAGAGAGTATAGAATTAACTATCTCTCTAGGCGTAGATCCGGGGGGAAGAGATTTATCTCTACTTCGGACGGGACGTTTGAGGCGGTATAGAAAACGCCTAGGATCTTTCTATAAGCTTTACTTTATAGGGATACTAAAGGTTTTATACTCTTTTTCGACCGCTACTAAACCGGGGCCCCGTAGTCTACTACTATAGTAACATAGGCTAGGTAGATCTTTCTTAATGATATAGAAGATAGACCGCGTTCGGTATTAGCTAGTCTTTCTAATTAATAGAATGCTACTTATACTTATGCCGATCTTATCGCAATATGCTCCTTAAAGGTAAGACCGGCGTCGAGCTAAATCCTAAGCTACCTTATTACCTTCTTTGCCGGGCGAATAATGTCGCCGTTTAGAAGAGTTACCGGGTAGTTAGACCCTTTCCCTTTTAAGAAGTATACTAGGTCCGTCTTTACTAGGTTAAAAGCGATCGAGTTCTTCTTTCCTAGGTCTATTAGCCGTCTTACCTTACGTTCTAGTACCTTAGAGTTCTTCTTAAGGGACGTAGACGAGGTAGATAGTCTAATATCGTCGATGTAGGAACTTAGAGTAACTCCTTATAGCGAGAAGAAGATGTCGCGCGTTTAGATAAGGAATAGGATAGGAGACATCGGGCTACCTTACGGAACGCCGATTTCTACGTCCTAAAATTCCTATATCTATCCGTCGAAAGCTATTCGTAGGCGTCTATTGCTTATAAACGACTAAACCTAACGTATAAGGCTATACGGAAGCCTTAACTGGATTATTATTCTTAATAGTCGGTTCTTTATAACGTGGTTATATGCTCCTCTTACGTCGAGAAAGATAACCGAAGTTTTCTTCTTCTTTCTTCGATTCTCTTCGATCTCGTTCGTTAAGAGAAGTACCGTATCGATAGCCGATTTCTTTTAACCTAGTACTATCCTATCGGGTAGAAACCGACGCCTTAGGCGAGGCGATCTCGGGGATCTTATCCTAGCCCTACGAGGAAGGGGGTAAGTTATAGTAGTTTCCGATATTATACTTCTCCTAGAAGATAATTGCTATAGAAAGAAACTATAGGACGGAAGATGCCGAACTCCTAGCTATCGTTAATTCCTTTAAATACTTCCGCTACTAACTCGAGGGGGTATAGTACTAGGTAGAGCTACTAACCGACTATACGAACCTATAAACCCTCGCTACGACTAAATCCTTAACGAGAAGGTAGGTTAGATAGGCGGAGTAGCTCTCCTAGATTAATTTTAGGACTACCTACTACCTAGGGAAGGCTAATAGTATAGCGGACGCCCTTAGCTAGTACCCTAACCTTACGGACGAATCTTACTCTAGCTAGTAGGTAACCAAAGAAAAGGTAGACTCAAGTATAAGGCTATTCCACGAGGTCTTCTCTACTAGACCGGAATAGAATAGCCTAGTCTAGTATATAGGGGCCGTAGTACGGCCTAGTACTTTCTAGAACGACCTTAAAAACGACCTAAGTAGGGATAAGACGTTCTAAAGAGTACTTACTAAGAAGGCGCTAAGTAGCCCTACCCCCTAGGCCGCTAGGTAGTACGTTAAGGACAGGGTCGCCTATATAGACTAGAAGGCTTAGGTCCCTAAGGGGGTAATAAGGCTCTACCTCCTATAGGAATATTACGACGACCCCCTTACTAGCTACTTTAGTTTTACTCGGACTATAGAGCTACTATAGCGTAGTTTCTACTAGCTTAAGATGCGCTAGTATATAAAAGATTACGTCCGTACCTACTAGGCCTATAATAGGGCTAAGCCCCGGCGATATAAACCTTACGGCCTTCTATATCCTAAGCCGCCTTCCCTAACGCTATAGGCCGACATTACGCTCGACTTTATAACGGATCTACCTAAGAGTAGGCTTCTAGGGCAATCCTACGACAGTATACTAGTTATCGTCGATAGATATACTAAAATAGCCTATTATATCCCTTACCGGAAGACGATAACGGCGGTAGAGCTTACTAAGGTCCTAATAAGGGAGGTAATCTACCTTTACGGACCCCCGGCCTCTATTACCTCGGATCGAGGGCTAATCTTAACCTCTAAGTTTTGGAGCACGTTCTACTACTACCTTAGGGTACGTTGGAAGCTAAGTACCGCCTTCTACCTATAAACCGACGGATAAATAGAGAGGTAGAACTAGACCCTTAAGTAGTATCTACGTACGTACTATAACTATAAGTAGAACGACTAGACCGTACTACTCTCTACGGCCGAATTCGCTTATAATAATAGCCGTTATACTGTAACTAGGGGTACTCCCTTCTAGGCTAATACCGTAAGGGACCCGCGGAGGTACTACTAGCCTAGAATGCGCTAGGAGGAGGGAGAGGTACCCTAGGCGGTATAGCTTACGGACTAGGTTATATTTCTAGAAGAAGCTCCGCTGCCGACTAGCCCGATCGAAGGAGGATATAGCTCGATAGGCTAATAAGAGTAGAAAGGACATCTCCTTTAAAATAGAGGACGAGGTCTACCTAAGCACTAGTAGTATTAAGTTAGTCCGACCGTTGCTAAAGCTTAATTATAAGTATATCGGCCCTTATAAGATTAAGGCAGTCGTAAATAAGGTAGTATATACGCTCGACCTCCTAGATTCGCTTAAGATCTACCCGACTTTCTACGTCTCCCTACTTAAGAGGTCTATTCCGGACTATTCTAGCCAAGAATAGTAAACGACTTTCTACGTCTCCCTACTTAAGAGGTCTGTTCCGGACTATTCTAGCCGAGAATAGTAAAGAATAATACGTTACGATATAGGTAAGAGCGTCGAGTACGAAGTCGAGCGTATACTATAGGAACACGTAGACGGCCTAAATAATCGCGAGTACCTTATTAAGTAGAAGGGCTACGAGGACGTAGAGAGCTCCTAGGAGCCCGTAGTAAATATTAGCGAGGCTACGATACGGGCTTATAGGCGTAGAACAGGCTAGAAGGAGCTATAAGGCCGGCGTAGGAAAATCTCGAAATTTCAAGGGACTTAGGGATTTCTTAACAAAATCGAGAAAATATAGGGACATTTTCACTACGTAGGTAACTTTATTCTGGACTAAGATAGCCTGAAAAGACCTATTCTATACTATTTAACTCTAAAGGGCCCTACTAAGTATCGTAATAGCGTTATATGTTATACCTAGGCACTAACTCCCCTTAATTACCCTTTCTAGACTATTCTAGCTTAATCGGAGTTATTATCGCTATCTTCTACCTTACTACGGTCCTTAGCTATAGTTAGGAATACTAACTTACGTAGCTTACCTAACTTAGTGCCCTTCCTTAACATAGCCTAGTTTATAATCTCTAAGGTAGTGCTTATAGCAATTAGACGGCTCTTAGCTATATTAGTACGTACCTTATCGGACTTACTACTCTTAGATATATCGATAAGGCGACGATTCTTAGAGGGGGTGTCGCTAGAGGTCTATAGAATGTGTTAGCTCGCCCTAGAATGCGCTACTTAGAGATACCTATAGCCTAGTCGAGTATAGCCTTAGCTTAACGGTCCCGCTTTGCTACCTTCTACCTTATCTCCTCCTAGGTCAACGTTCTAGGGTACTGCGAGAGAATACCCTTACTACGGAAGCTACTATCTAACTTCCTAGAGATCTAGTCTATTAGTAGGCTAGTCTAGAATAGGCTAGAACGGACAACTTACGCCTCTATAGTACTAGTATAGTATAAGACGCGGTTACGTAGGTCCTCTACCTCCGTAGGGGTATAGTTACGGTTATAGGTAGTCTTAATATTAGCATTAATAGCCTTCTAGGCGTTCTCGGAGTCTAGAGGTATCTAAGAGAGGGTTAGAACGAGCTAGAATAGGGTAGGGATTACCTACCTAGAGGTAGTCTACGTTCTTATTATATAGGTAACCTACGTACTTAACCGTAATACCGTCTAGAGGCTTAATCTTAGATAGCCGGTAGATCGTAGAGAGATCCTGGCCTTCCTTAACTGCTAACAGGTAGGAAGAGTACGGATTAGCGTTATACTCGCTAGCTAGGACCGACTACTCGTACTTCTTACGTAGATAGCTTAGAGCGTATAACACTATAGTAGTCTAGACTAGAGGTTAGCTAATCTGGCGCTAATCTAGACTATTCTACTGCCCCTTAAGGCTACTTACTTTAGGTAGGTTTAAAGAAGAGAAGGTTAAAAAAGAGGGCTAAAGTTAAAGACTTAAAAAAAAAAGCTAGACCTACCTTTTCTTCTAAAATAGGACACCGGGTACATAAAAGGACCCACTTTCTCTTCCAAATCCGGACACTAAGCACATATAGCTATAGAATGCGGAGTACGACTAAGGATAGCCGCGAAGGGGGGAGGGGGGCAATATAAGGAAGCCCTTACTAATAGCTACTATCCTAGCCCTTTCTACCCTTATCTTTCGCTACCTAGAACAATCTAGCGTAGGAAATAACAGAAGAGCTCGCACTAGCAATAGAGGGACCTCTATACCCGTATAGACGGCCTTTAGGCCTCTACCGGCAACTAGAGGCCCTCCGCGTAGTACTTCTTCTATATTACTACTATACGCTCCTAACGCTCCGTTAACTACTTGTATTACTCTCGTAACCGCTTCGCTATATCTATAGCTACCGGCGCCCTTCCCTTAAGAGTCTCGTCCCGAGATAATAAAGACGTAATAAGGTCTAGGTTCTATCTATATAGTATACAGAATAGACTCTACTATAGAGTCCCTTATAGACTATTATTATAGGCGAATTCCACCTAATATAATACCTTGGCCTACATAGTTTAATCCTCGCCGATATATATGCGAAGGTACTGCTTAAGGGTCTAACTCGCCTTCTTAGTCTAACTATCTATCTAAGGGTGGAACGCTATTAATAGCTTCCTTTTAATCTTTACCTTAAAGTAGAAGTTAGACTAATGTTAGCTTATAAAGACAGATCCTCTATTACTTACGATACTTCTAGGAACTCCGAAGAAGCGAATTACTTCTCGTTCTAGAATGCTTATAAGTTTAGACTTTTACACTACTTAGTTATAGGGACGAGCCTTACTATCTTAGTATATCGATCTACGATTATAAGTATAGTAGTAAACATAGAACCGTTTAGCTTACTCGGAGGTAGGTCGGTAATAAAATCTATAGAGATGTCTTACTAGGCTCTCTCTAGTAATAGAAGTAAAGACAACGCGCCGTATAGCCGATAGTATCGCGCTTTATTTATAAGACATCTACTATACCTAGCAATATATTCTACGACGTTTATTATAAGACGTAGCTAGAAGTACTTATGTTTAATTAGCTCGATAGTCTTCTCCTTACTAAAATAACCGGCTAAGGGATTATCGTAATATATACGTATAATCTATGCTCGTAACTCGTAATCTTTTAGGATATATATAGCGTCGCTATTATATAATATCCTATCTCTATAGGTATACTCGTAGCCTAATTCGGCATAGTAAACACCCTATACTTCTACTTTCGTAAGTAGTTCGTAAGCCTCTTAGTCGACCTTCGTAATTAATTTTATATAGTTATAGAGTAGGCTTAGGACATATATATATAGACCGTCGTCTTTTGCGATAGTACGTATAATACTCCGAGGTAAAGATACGGCGTACGATCTATCTAATAGCGCTACTAGCGTCTTAGACACGATTCTCTTAGACTCGATTAATTAGAAGATCGTATTAATGCTTCTAATCGAGAGGCTATTAGCCTAGGTAAGCGTTACTATGCCCTCTAACTAAGCTCGTATCTTGTTCTAGAGACTCGGCAATAGTATATTTAAATAATCTATTGTCTCTTTCGTAGTTAGTTTATAGTCGCTTCGGCGTAAGGGCATATCGGCTAGATTAAGTTTTCTAGCGCGATATATAATTATAAAGTCGTAAGGCGCGAGCTTAACGGCCTAACGCGCCTACTAACCGTTTAATTACTTTATAGTTATAAAGCTCTTAAGGTTGTTATAATCTACGATTATATCGACCGTATACGTAGTACCGTCTAGATATAGACGCTACTATTTAAACGCCGTAATAACTATAAGCAACTCCTTATCGTAAGTCTCGTAATTTATCTCCGCGGGAAGCATCTTCCTTAACGAGAAGGCAATAGGATACTATTCGTTATTAAAGAGTTAGGATAGGATGCCGGTAATCGCAAAAGTAGATATATCGGTCTCTATACGTAACCTCTTCGCTAGGTTAAAATGCTTTAAGATTAGAGCCTCCTAAAAGGATCTCTTTAATCTCTTAAACGCCTCCTACTAAGAGGCTTACTACTCGATCGGACCTAGCTTCTTACTATTCTTAGCTCCTCTCGAAAGGTCTATTAAAGGCTTAACGACCTTAGAGTAATAGAAGATAAATCTCCGGTAAAAGTTAGTAAAGCTAAGGAACGCTTAAACTTCCTTTGACGTAGTAGGTATAGGCTATTTAGCTATTACACTAATCCTACTATTATTAATAGTTACCCTATTAGTAGTTACTACGTATCCTAAGAAGTCCACTAACTTCTTAAAGAAGCTACACTTCTTAAGCTAAGTATATAGCCGGAATTTCTATAGGCGCTTAAGTACTACGTAAATATTGCGAACGTATTACGAATACGTTATACTATAGACGAGGATGTCGTCTAAGTATACTATATAGTACATATCGACGAGGCCTTATAAGGCTCGATTAATATACGTCTGAAACGTTACTAGTACGTTCGTAAGCCTAAAGGGCATTACCTTATACTAGTAACTCCCGTACCTAGTATAGAAGGTAGTCTTCTACCGATCTTCCTTTTTAATAGCAATACGATAATACGCCTAGGTAAGATTAATCGTAGTATAATACTCGTAGTTTATTAACTAATCGAGCGTCTCGGCAATTAAGGGTAGTAGGTAGCTATTCTTAACGGTAATTTCGTTTAACCTATAATAATCTATATATAGCCGTAGGGTACTATCTTTCTTCGGAACGAATAGGATAGGTATACCTACCTTACTATCGCTAACTTTAAACTAATTATTCTTAATGCCCTCTATAAGATACGTACGAAGCTCGCTTTACTCTTAGGGTAATTAATAATACGTCTTTTTTAAGGGAGGCGTTATACCTAGCTTAAGGTTAATCTTATACTCGATTCTATCGTAACGCCTTCGTAACTACTCCGGCGTTGGAAAAAAGACATTAGTATAAACTGTATAAGCCTTTAGTTTATCGGGCAGATCTACTATAGTATACTCTGTCGGCTTTATAGAGATTATATATACTACGCGACTCCTTCGTAAATCCTTTACGAAGACGTATAGGTTAATAACTTCGATCTTCCGTAGAATAGGGTGCTTACTATAATGCTATATATCGTAGCTACTATTAACGATTATACCTTATAAACGTCTCTAGGGCCGACTAAGGATTATATTAGGTTCTAGTATCTTATATACGTAGAAAGTCCCCTATATTACTTTAGTTACTCCTATAGAGTCTATAAGCCGTACCTAAAGGGTATACGCTCTATAGTAGTGTCCGAGTTCGCCGGTAAAGGTAGAGACTCTTAGTAGTACCGCTCTCTTATTAATAGGGATGTCCGGCTTTAAAATAAACTCTCTCGAAACGACGTTTATATCCGCCGTATTATCGACGAGGAAGCTCGCCTTATACTCCGCGCTCGCCGTAGGTATTACGACTATACCGCGGTAGTAGGTTACGTAGTCTATAACTACTCGATCCTAAGATAGCTCCGGACTTAAGGATCGGATCCCTTCTTTAAGTCCTTCGCTTTTTTCGACTCCTCTTTAGTAGCGTCGAGCTTATATATACTAGTTAGATTAGCCGTATAAGTCGTAGCGTAATGCCCCTTCTTATTATGTTTAAAGTATACGACGTCGGCGAAATCCTTTAGCTAGCTCCGCCTACTATTCGTAGGTAGTATACGATTGCTTTAGTCGCGTAGTTTCGAGTCGCGATTACGATTTCTTTTATATTTACGCTTATTCTTCTTATTACTCTTATCTTTAGAGTCTTCGTTACGGCTATACTTAGCTCTAGAAAGGGCCTTAGTATAGCTCCTATTAGCGGCCTCTAATTACGTAGCTAGCGTAACTACTTCGGCTCGCGTTATTAGCATTTCGTAATTCTTTATAATATCCTAGTAGAGCGAAGATTTAATCTTTACGAGGAAGTGCCGTATAAGCTACTTCTCCGTATAATCGAGCTAGCTCTCTAGTATATTAAGTTCGATCGTAAAGTTCTTAACACTCTACTTAGTTTTCTAATACGCTATTTCGTACTCTAGCATTATACTAAGTAAACAATTAATAGGATTACCGACTATATTGTAAACGAAATGCTGAAAATCTTCCTAAGTGCAATTATTAGGCACTAGACTCTCCTAGTAGCTATTATGCTAAAGATTAGCTATATTACTACCGAGCTATATAATAGTATACGAAACGCGAGTATAGTCGGTAACGTAGTAGTAGCTAGAGTTAAGGAACACTAGATCTAACTAGCGAATAAAGTCGCTTGCTTCCTTAATATTATATCCCTTAGATATAATAGGATCCTTAAGCTTAGGTCTACCTCCGATACTAGGCGGATAGTATACGCTAGTAGTACGAATAGACTACGTAATACTCTATAGGTTATTATCGATAGTCGATAGGTTCTATACCGCCGCTCGTAGCGCTATACCCTACCTCTCTATATTATTACGGTTATAGCTAAGCTTTATCTACTAAACTTCTAGCTAAAGGGCGTAGAGGACTTCTTCTTTCTTTAAGGCTTCCTTTTCGGCTTCGAGCCTAGCGATAGCTTCGGCTATAAACTCTTCCGGCATCGACGTATAGTTATCTTCGGATCCCTAAGGATCTTCTCTATATATCTAGTGCCCTAGCTCTTACTCTATATTAGGCAATTCGCCCGGTCGTAAGTCCTATAGGGGCTCTCTAGTAATATATTAGGAAGGTATCTTAATAGTTCTTAATCTTAATAGGGTTTAATAGATTACTACCCTTAAAGAGGTAGAAGAATTAGAATTATAAGGACGATAAGGTCTAGTAATATAAAGAACGCCTAATATCTATTAGATAAAAGTTAAGACTAATTCTTATAGAAATTAATATACAAGCCTAAGCCCTTCGCCTTATATTTAGCTAGCTTACGCTAAGTATTAGTTATCTCTATTATTACGAGATAATAAGACAATAGCATACTAGACCTAGATTACTACCTTAGTAGTAATCCTTATAGCAATCCTTACTACTATCGTAAGATAGCCGTCCTATATAGTTATAGACTCCTATAGGACGTAAATAGAATAAACAAATAAACAAATAATATAGCAATCCTTAGTAGTGCTATTATAGTAAATAACACGGATTAGATGCGTTATAGAGATATTAAAGACGGTTCTAGTATCCTCGAGAGTTAGCTTATACGACTATATAATAAAATCGAAAATCCGAGATATCGACCTTACTATTACTATATCCTAGTAGGCTATACTAGGTAAATACGACGAGACTTAATATAATGCCCTATACTAATCTACTTTATATAATCTATACGATCTACCTCGTTATATTACTCTATTATAGTAATATTGCCTTATCTTAGGTATATCCTTAATAAAGCTAGCTAGGCTTAGTAAGGCTAAGCCGGCTTTAGATTTTAATTATTTAACTACCTTCCCAACATTGCATATATATATTATTTATATATTCGTAATTGTAATCTCTTACTCTATCTACTCTAACTATAAAATTAATATATATACGACACGTCGTCGAGTTAGTATTCTTATAGCTCGGAAACGTTACTTTCCGGCAAAAGTTCATTAGACCGTCGGGTAAAGCTTGAGGATCAGGCACCAATTCAGGCATCAAAAAGAAAAACTGTGACGAGAGCGATGTCCAACGGTCTGTGGAACGTGTGTATTTGGGAATGGTATATCGACGTCGTTGTACCAATGCCCGCCTGGTATATGGTATCATCCGGTTTGAGCCTCACACTCCGATTCGACACGGACGTTTGCTTGGATCTCTTCCTCCTTTGACCTCTTCTTCGATTCTTCCTCGATGATTTCTGGTTCGATTCTGGCGTTCCTCTATCCTCAGGCAGCCATCCCCCGGGCCGACCCTCGGCCGACCGAACCCCCGTCACTCTCCCTCTCCAATGTCTTCATCCTCCTGTGCGCCTCCCGCCGCCAAGTCTCGCCCGCCCTCTCCGCCCGCTCCACCGCCTCCTCCAACACGACCACGCACTCCCCAAGCACCTCCCCCAACCTCCTCACCGCCTCGCCATCCCCCTCCCTTCCCGCCTTCTTCGCAAACTCCAGCGGCCCCACTTTCACCGCCCGGAACACCTCCGCCATGGTATCCAGCGCCCGCGCCAGCCTGCGGAACCTCTCCTGGACAATGCCCATCCGCTCGAAGTACGCCAGATGGTATTCCACCACAGCCTGATCAACCGCCTCCTGCGCCCTCCCTCCCTCCCACCAGGCACGCAGAAACCGTCCGCCGCCGCCGCCGCCGACCCACTCGAGACTCCGCAGCGTCTTGCCGGACCAGTCCTCGGTCCTCCTCGCCAGCTCATCCCGTCGCGTGGCTTCGACTAGTCCGCCAGACCAAATCGCCGCCGAGGTCGCGCACGCGAGGTTGAAGTCCGCCACGTGCGCTTCTACTTGGTCCGTCGCCCGCTCCACTACCTTCCAGATGGAGGCGTAGCCTCGGATGCGCGGGATGTCGGAGGTAGGGACGGCGGAGGTGAGGTGGCGGAGGTCGACGACGAGGGTGAAATTGTGGACCACGGGGAGGAGCGTGGCGAGGGGAGTCGAGGCGCGGGATGACTTCTCGTCTGCGAGGCGTCGTTGGTTGACGTACTGGAGTGTGGGCACGGTGCTGAAGAGGAGGGCGAGCAGCACGGCGACGAGGATATGTTTGAGGCTGGCGGATGCCTTCCGTGGGGAAGAGGGAGGGACGGGGATGGAGGGATCCACGTCGGGCGGGGGGGTTGCAAGCGGTTCTTGCTTGATCTTCTTCCGTGCCAGCTGATCGGATCTTCTCTGCGACTCTTTCTCGGCGTGACGGCGGAGGATTTTGCGGGAGAAGGCGGATCTCTGCGGGTCGAGGGTGGGATGGAGAGGTCCTCCAGGCTCGGAGCTGGGGACATGCGGACGTTCGGTCATGACGACTTTGTCGACGGCAGGTTGAGGGCGAGGAGAGGATGGAGAAAGCGTTGTTCAGTCGCGAAGTCTGGGACTTTGACAAAGGACATGATGGATGACGGACAGTTCACGAGAGATCTCTCGTGGCAGAAACGGTGTCGGCCAGCAGCGATGATGGTCCTGCGTCGACGGCTACGTGCAGACTTCCGTGTTACACCATGGGCTTGGATTCCGTGCAGCGGAGATTACCCGGAAGACTTCTGGACGGGTGGCATCAGATGGGGACAGTAGCATTGCGGGACGGCAACAATCTTCCCAGTGACCATGGCCAGTGATCGTGATGACCAGTGATCATGAGCAGTGATCATGGAACCTTGCACGACTACGAGTTGTTGTAGAGTCCCAAGCAAGATCATCCTGTTGGGTGCTTTTGATGGTCGGTCCAGTCTGCGATTACCAAACCTCCATCACCAAACTCTCCGTTCATCGACGACGGCCAGAAAGGAGTGCATGGCGGACGTCCACGCATCGACGAGCGACACAGCCGACTCCCCCATCGACGACGACTCGCGGGAGTTGCGCGAAGGCGAACTCACCATGGAACACGATCTCGGCATGGAATACACGCCTCATCCCCTCGATGGCCCGTCGGAGAACGCCTCATGCGAGATCCATCCAGCACACAGCCCCGTCGACTCAACCCCGAACGAACCCTCGCAGCAGCCCCAAGAGCCATCTCCACCACCTCCACCCCCAATCCGCACCGCCTCCCCCATCGCCATCCGCCGCCCCCTCTCCCTCCTCTTCACCCACCCCCTCCTCGCCGCCACTACCCTCTTCGCCCTCGTCCACTCCTCCTTCATCCCCGATGCCTCCTCCCAGTCCCCACCCCCATCTCCCCCTTCCGCCTCCTCCTCCCCCCTCAACCACCGCATATCCGCGCTAGAAACCCAACTGCGAAACGTCAACGGCAGCGACGACGTTTCAGCCGAACACCTCGCTCAAGTCAACGCCTTGCTCCACGACATGGGTCTCGACCAGGTCCGTCCGATCCCCCCACCCATCCATCGCTTCCACGTGTATTCTGAACAACTGACATGCCTCCTCTCCAGCTTCCCCCCCCCTCTCCTCCATCCACCCGCCACCGCCGCCGCCACGTCCACCCCTTCCTCTTCCGCACAGGCGTCCTCTCCTTTATCCTCCTATCCCTCCTCATCCTCTCGACTCTACTCCGGAATTGCCTCCCCTTCCCGGTCCTGGTGGTGAACTGGGCCCCCCCTCTGCGAACCACGCCACCCCCCTCCTTCCCACCGCCCCTCGTCGTTTCCCCCATTCCCGGTGCTACGGAGGACGACACGCCGGACCTCTGCGCTGCGTCTTCGATGATGATGGGCGGTGGCCGACTTACGCACCCGGGCCTGTTTCCGCAGCCGCAGCAGCAGGACTCCGCTACGGGAGGAGGAGGGCGACCAGGAGGAGGAGGAGGAGGAGGAGGAGGAGGAAAAGCAGGACCCGAAGGAAAAGGAACCGTCCCCATCGCTCTCCGGCTCAAGGGCGCCGTGGCGCGGCATCGGATGTTTTTGGTGGTGCGGGAGGGGAAGCTGGCTTCCTGGCGTCCGTCGATGGGGATGGAGATGGAGGAGGAGGAGGTGTGGGGAGGGCAGGAGGAGGATGAGCAGTTTCTCGGGCAGTGTGAGGACCTGGCGGAACTGGATGGGATTCTGGCGGAGATGGTCGGGAGGGGTCATCATCGCCATGACCATCACCACGAGCCTTACGAGCGCGAGCGGGGGGAGGGGAATGCTGCTGGGGATGGGGATGGGGATCGCGCGGGGCATGCTGGGGAGAATCGTGCTGGGAATCGCGCTGGCGATGCTGGGGAGCATGACGGGGAGCACGAGGGACAGCTGCAGACGGAGCGCACGAGAGCGCGACTGTTGAGGTTGGTGGGACGGTTGAGTCTGAGGCGTAGGGGGAGGAGGACTGCTGCTACTGCTACTGCTGGTGCAGGAGAAGATGGAATTGTCGGGGGGAGGAGGGATACTACGGAGGACGTGGTGAATTGGTTCGTGGAGGGGTATTTGAGGGAGGTGAGTGAGTGGGAGGGGTAATAGGTTGGGTAGACCCGCTCGACGGAGGCGAGAGGAGTCCGTTCGAACAAGTCAAGCCAAACCGGTGGCTGGGCTATTGGTATCGGATCGCTGCACATGCCACTCTCATCTCTCTCTTCCCAGACTCACTCGTCTCGTCTATGCTCCCACCGTGGTTTGAAGAGCCAGGCTACTTTGCTTGCTGGGCCCGCCTCGCGCCGCCGAGAGCGAGGAAGGGAAGGAGGGAGGGAGGGAAAACAGAAGGAATGAAAACCCCCCGGTTCGGTCGGTCGACGCGGAGAGAGAAAGTCGTATCATCGCACGTATTAGTATTCAATTTCTTCCATTCCCCAGCCTGTTGGTCGGGGTTGTTGGGTTGTGCATAGCCCGAGACGGGAGTCTGTCTTGGAACAATTATTATCCCATCGGGCCGAGCGCTGGGGATCGATCGTTCTTGGTAGATCTACAACTCTCCCTACCCACTCATCGTTGCTACCCGTCGGGGACGAGGAAGGCTGCTTGCTGGGGCCCCCCGAGGCAAGGAGGGAAGAAAAGGAAACCTTAATGGTCCGTCCATCTCTATTAGCAGCAAGCAAGCAAGCAAGCCGTCGGTGATCTACGTCAAGATAGATGCAATTAATTAATCAATCAATCATTCCATCCCACCAACGAGCCTCGAGTGTGTGTCCTGACTCCCATTCGTATTGTAGACTGACTGACTCCTCTACACGGGATTGAACGAACGTCGGTCAACTTTTTTCGTACATACCCGCATGGTTAGGCAGGCAGGCAGGCAGTCCGTCCGTCAGTCAGTCAGTCCGTCAGTCCGTCACTCAGTATCTCTCTCTCTCTCTCTCGACTAGGGAGAATTGCAAGAAGTAACGAACCACAAGGAGGAATAGTCGGGAGTAACGAACGAACGATCAGGGAATAGGAACGGGGGTATATATCGATATACACCTTGACGATGCAACAGTAAAGTACTCACGACGTTGTCTCACAAAAAAAAAAATAAAAAAAAAAAATAAAAAAAAAAAAAACAAAACAGGAGTTCCACGAGGCTGTCTCTAGTTTAGCCCGCTGGATATCACTCGTGCCTCCTTCGGAGTCTCGCCCCACTTTTTCTAATTTTGCACGCCTCTATAAGATTTGGCGCTAACCCTATTTGGGGTTCTTTCTCTCTTGCTCCACCTAGCGGTCTAATAAATCTCTATAGAAAACAGTTACATCCGTAGTATATAAAATAGATACCCCTAACTATACTAATATATAGTAATTTTGTACGCGGATCTAATAGAACAGGTAATTGCGAGTTTAACTATATAGTTTTCGTAAATGTAGTACGTTACGTTATCGAGATATTAAATTTCTTATTAAGCTCCTTAGTTAGCTATAGAGAGCCGGTAGATAATAGCTATCTATAGGTAAATACTAGTATATATCCAACCCCTTCGATTTCCTATAAATTACCTTACTAAGGGTAAACCGAGCCTTACGATTAATTTATTATATTAGGAATTAAGCTAAATTAGACTCCTTTACCTCGTTTCTACCTCTAAGGGCTAGTAATAGCGAGGTCGATATCTTGGATTTAGAAACTAACTATACTAGCCGCTAGGTAGTAGCTAGAAGGTTATATTATTTACTAATCGTTTCTCGATAGTAGTTGTCGTTCTATCTATATTACGAATCTCCTCTAATTTATAAATATTTACCTAAGTTTTAACGTTACTAAGCCTTTCTATATGCTCCTAAACACCGATTTTTCTCTTCTTTATACGCTAACCTTCTTCTCTATACGCTAGCTTTCTTCTTTATACGTATACTAACTCCCTCTCTTCTCTATACGCCGTAGAGTCTACTAAATCGTCTACTCTATATACTATATCCTTATACTAATACTATATAGGCTCTACTAGTAACTATATCGGACGACGATACTCGAATAGGTAGCACTTTACTACTATTAGAGCTACTAGCAGATCTCGATCTCGACTTTCTATAGGCTAGCGTAGGTCTAGTAGTAGGAATAGTAGGAATAGTAGGAATAGTAGGGATAGTAGGAATAGGAGGTAATAAAGAATAAGATAAGGCCAACGAAGAGGCGATAGTAGCGTTATTACGGTAGATAGAGTATCTTTCTAGTAATATAGTCGCTAATAAGGAGATCGCTACGTAGTATAAGACTCGATCCGGTATAGGTATATCTAGAAGAGAGCTAGAGTAATAGGCGAGGTAACGTCGTACTCTTATAGTAATAGTTAAGGAAGAAGAAGAAGAAGAGAAGTAGAATTAGGATAAGGAGTCTAATAAAGAGGCTAGTCGCTAGAGCCGTTAGCTAAATAAGAGTAATAACAATAAGAAGGACTAGGTTAATAAGCCGGCGGTAATAAGGGAACGTATAAACCGGAATTAAGTGTATAGGAAAGCTAGTTCTCTATATATCTACTATTACTAAAGGTATGCATTAACAAGGGAACGTATAAACCGGAATTAAGTGTATAGGAAAGCTAGTTCTCTATCTATCTACTATTACTAAAGGTATACACTACCTAGGGGCGCTAAGCCTAGCGTCCCGTAATATTACCCCCCCCTATACGAAGAACGGACATACTATCCGTAGTGTTGCGCTAAAAACTATATTAAAAATTAAAACAAAACAAAAAACAAGTCTATCCTCCTCCCTAGTCCTTCTTACCGAGTAAGCTCTAATCTACCTATAGGGAATCCGTGCCCTTAGCCTTCTTCTACTTCTTATATAGTAAGTCGGTGCTACCCTACTTACGGAGCTTATACTTAATAGTAGGGGTAGTCGCCGCGGGAGTAGTAGTCGGGTATGTTAGGCGCACTATAGTAGAGAGGTCGGCGGAGTCCGGGGTATAGACTAGGCTAGGGTTATCGAGGTAGTATAGGGCGCTAGTCGGGTACGTATCGACGTATTTTAGTGCCTTACTAATAGCGGTGTCCGGGAGAGTAATGCCCTTACGCTTACGGGATGCCGCTATAAATGCGACGAACTCGTATTAGTAGTAGCGCGAAAGGAGGGACCTAGTAAAGGTATTAATACTTAGTCCCGGGATACTAGCGTCTTGGAGGTTATACGCTAGCTAGCCGCCGTAGTCGGCTACTAAGTCGACCGCGTCTATAGTTATATTATAGAGGGTTTATACTACTGCGATTAGGCGCGCCTAGGTAGATATACCTATTTAGAAGGTAATATCGTTATCTATTACCGAGGAGCTTAATTGTCGGAGGCCGGGAGTAGAGGGTTATAGTATAGTGTTCGTTACTAGTAGTAGTAGCGCTAGGATTACTAGGGGTAGTATCTTTCGATAGGTAGATAGAAGGGTAAGCCCTAGCTAGTTACGCTACTCCTACGTAAGTACTTCGAATCGAGCGCGGAATATCTCTATATTAAAGACGAGTCGGTAGCCTAGGTCCTAGTAGTTACGTAGCGGCGTCTTCTCGGGCATCTAGTATAGGTTAGCTTTACCGTTTATATTAAGAAGTTAGGCGACGTTCTCCTTAGTCTATACTAGTCGCTATATATCGTATACGTATTATAGGGCTTAGCGATCCTACTAGTCGAGGGTAGCGTCTTTAGCGGCTACTTAGACTTTATCTATTATCTCTCCGTCCATTCTATCCTAGTCTACTTTAGTTAGCTAGGTAACTAGGGCCTAGTTTCCGAATAGCTTCGTTAAAGGCAGGAGGTAGGGGCGGATTATCCTATTCTTTACTAGTTGCTTCTAGCCCTTATCTACGTATTACTACCTAAGGTAACTATGTCGCTGCTTAGGAGTCGGAGGAGGTCGAACTAAACCTAGGCTTTACCTTCCGGGTCGAGGAGTTTCGCGATATATTCTTCTATAAGAAGGATGCATCCGCCTTATAACCCTAGGACTCCGTTTCTACTATTGTCGACGACGTAAGGGCATCCTATTAGTCGGCGCGACCTCTCTAGGTAGCCCTTAGAATTAAAATCGTACGGATACGCCTCCCTAAGGGTGTTTAGCGAGATATAACCCTTATCTATATACTTTATTAGAGTGCCGACTATTAGGTCCTCGAGGTAGGAGTTAAGCGGTAGGGTACTACCGTTTATAACGGATTTATAGATAGCGAAGTAGAAGGTATCCTCGGACTATCTAACCCCGTATTTCTATAACTTCGTGCCGGAGGCCTAGGCTACCTACCGAGTAATCCGCCGGGGAGTTAAGGTAGTATAGGATTAGTCCGCCTACTTAGGTAACGTAGGGGATTAGTCTACCTACTACGGGTTTGCTATAGGGGATTAGTCTCCCTACTACGGGTTTAATATAGGGGATTAGTCTACCTACTAAGGTATAATAGGGCGAGGAGTCTCGTTTAGGATTCTAACGATAAAGTCCGCCCACTCTATAGTTAGGTCGATAATGTCGTCGATAGCGGTATCTAACTCGAAGCGGCGTTTAAAGATTCCTTGGATCTACTTAGCCTTATCGCGGAGGAATGTTAAGGGGTTGTTATATAGCCTCGTAAGGAAGTCGTAGATAGTACGGTTATCGTCGTTATTATCTTCCTAGGCGCTATTAACTTAAAGAGTAAACTCGGCGTTAGCTTCGCCGCGGGCGATAAGCCCTATCTAAGGGAAGGAGTAGTCTTTAATATATATTAGGGTAGCGTACTATCCTCTTACGCATAGAGCGTCCTAAGCTATACTAATTGCGTCCTTGTTATATACTACGTCCCGGGCTTTCGCTAGTACGTCGTACGTAGTAAGGTAGCGTATACTAACGTTCTTACGGGGGAGCATATTATGCGGTAGACCCGGGGTAGTAGCGTCGTCGATAGTAACACCCGGCTAAACTATCTCCTAGTCTACGACTTCTAGGAGGGTCGCGTTAGGAAATCTATCTTCGCGTAATAGCTAGGTAGCCTTCTTTACGAGGGAGGTATAGCCCTAGCTCGTCGGGCTTCGGCGATAGAGGTCTTAGAGAGTAGCGCGTACCTTTCGTATATTAGGATTAATCTCCTCTTCCGTATAGAGACGTCCTAACGTAGCGTTAACTACTATAGGGTTAATAAACACCGGTTTCGCGATGTCCGCTACTAAGGATAGGATATCCTTATCTTCCGGTTACTTCTTCTTAGGCGGTAAGGCACCCTAACTACCTCTACGTACGTTGCCCTATATATCCTTACTAGTATACTCGGAGGTTATATTAGCCGACGGTTTCTTAGTAGGTACTAGGTTTAAGGCCGCCTTATTAGTTATAGGCTATACCGGGGTGTTCTCGTCCTCGGCTACTAGCTTCTTAATCTACTATAGGCCTTTACCTAGTATCTACTCCTAGAGTAGAGAGTCCTTAAAGCGGGCGTCGCCCTACTACTAGTCCGGACGCTTATCTCGGTTAAAGTTATCTAAGATGCGAATTAATACTATTCGGCTCTCCTTCGGGTTCTAGATAGCTATAGTACGGTGCGGGCGGTACCGTAGGTGCGCCTAGAAGGTAGCTACCTAGGTAAAGGTATACTACTCCTTAGTCGGCGAGGATAAGGCCGTACGCTACGCCTTATGTTCGAGGCTAGTAAAGGTATGCTTCTACTAGTATCTAGGGAGGCGAACGATAGGGTTGTCGTCTTATAAAGAGAGGTATATAAGGAGGTTAACTATCTTCGAGAAGGGGACTTACGGGTAGAAGGACTTATATAAATTAAGGAGGCCTTCGACTACTAATAGTCGGAAGTAGTACCCCTTTATTATAATCGCGCGTACGGCTTTCTTAGTAAAGCTAATTCGTACGAGGTAGTATAACGTAAGGATATAATCGTTTCCGAGTATTAGCTCCGGAATAGGGGGGAATATTTTAGCGGTGCGGATTGCCTAAGGAGAGGGGAAGAATGCTAGGAGCTTGTTCTCTAGGCCTATTGTAAAAATACTAACCCCTCGTAAGTCCTATACGGGGAGCTCGAAGAATACTACCTAACCCTTACGAATAGGTAGAGGCACGATATCCGCTTCCTTTAAGGGGTACGACTTTAAGCCGGCCTTTATAGGTAGGTGTCTTACGTCTATTATAGCCTAGGAGATCGCGTCCTCGGGATCCTTTAGTAGTTAGTATAGGAGTATAGCGCGCTAGGCTTTAGCTATACGTACCTTATATCCTAGGCGCTCCTAGTCGTCGTTAGCTTTCTTCTACGCGGCGGTCGGTTCTAGGATTAAAGGCTATATTACGCTTACCTACGTTAACTTAGTAGGGCTCTCCTCCTCTTTAAATATATTAGTCTTCTTAGAGCGTAGGGAGCTACTACCTAGGATAATTAGCTAAAGGACACTACTATCTAGGGTAATTAGCTCGCGCGGCTACGCGCTATTTATTACTAGTAGCGCGGCGTTATCCGACTATATACCGCCTAATACTAAGGGCCTAACGCCGGCGAGGTTACCTGCCTTCCGCTATATAGTCCTAGTTTCCGGGACGAATAGGCTATTATCTTTAGCGCTCTCGGGGGCATTGTCCTTCGCTTCGTTCTTAGTACCCTCGGGAGTCTTAACGTTCGCCGGGCTATCCTATACGCCCTTTATTTCGTCGCTCCTAGTACCCTCGGGCGCGTTGTTCCTCGCTACCGCGTTTTTCTTACGGGTCTCCGCCGCCTTTAGCCCGGCCTATTTCTACCTACTTAACGCTATTCTCGGTGTCCGGCTAGGTATACGTAGGTAATTAGTACCGTAGGAAAGGGTACGCGTACGCAAGTCGGCTAGTAGGTTATAGTTGGAGGTAAGGTTTATATAGATAGGATAAACTCGGATATCTAATACGGGAGTAGTAAAGTAGAACGTAACTTATAGGCAAACCTCGCCTATAGATTAACAATAATACGGAGAAAATGTCCGGCCTTAGCGGCCGTTTAATGCCTTAGTAAGTCGAAGGGTAACTAATGCCTTAGTAAGCTCGATCCTAGCGTTAGCGAGTTAGTCGGCTTAATGCCGCTATCTCCGCCTTATATATATAACCTCGCGGTCCTCCGTCTTATCTATAGCGATTCTACGGCGGGTACGACGTCCGAGGACGATAGGTAGTTCTAGGTACGTATAGTCGTACTCCTCTACGTACTCTAGAGCGTCGCTTAGATTATCTAAGTCGTACTACTAGTTCTCGTTGTCCGGGTAGCCTAGCTATTTAACGAGGTATTATATCTTTCCTTAGTAGGTACGCTTACTAAGGAGACGCTCGATCTCGTAATAGGGGTTCTCTAGGTTAGAGTCTTCTTCTTCTATTTACACCGGACCGGGGCGAGTTAGCTCTCGGCCGTATAGATCGACACTAACTAGGTATTTAGTAAGCTAGGCAATCGAGATAACTAGGTAGATCCTTATTATTAGTAGGAGTTCCAACTCGTATATAAGGTTGCCGATACGACGCTTAACCTTAAGTAGCCCTATACGCTAGTATAAGAACTTACGGTATATATAACCTAGGATCTTATATCCCTTATATAGTTTTAGTATTACCCTATCGCTAGGTCGGAAGGTTAGGGGGGTATATACGGCGTCGTAGCGGTCCTTTATCGCTACGGCCGCCTAAGTAAGGGAATTATTAGCCTAGTCGCGTACTTCCTACCGAAGGTTAACGTAGTCTTATATAGGGAGCTCCGCGAGCGGATTAAGGGCGTCGAGGTTCGATCGGAAGCCTTGGATTATAACTTTTAGGACCTCGTTAGTAGAGGCGTTCCTAGAGTTATTTATCTATACCTAGATATAGGGTAATGCCTCCGTCTATTACGATTCTAGGTTATAGGTAAGGTAGAACCGGATCGCGATCTCGACCGTCTAGTTAGTACGCTCTAACTATCCGTCGGTCTAGGGGTAGTATACTATAGTTACTAAGAACTAGGTACTAATCTTCTCGAATATACCCTTAAAGAACTCGGAGAGCTAAATAGGGTCTCTATCCCTAATAAGGATAGCCGGGAGATTACGCTAGGTCTTAACGTATAATAGGAGGTAGTTACGTCCTTATTTATAAGTGTCCTAAGTGGATTTTACCGGGGTAGGGAGGATGTCCTTAGTAAACTTATAAGTCTCGGCTAGAAAGCCGTTAAAGCCGTCCTACGTTACTAGTAAGCCTTTTACCTAGTCCGCGGTCGCCGTATACTAGGGTATAGGCGTCGTATAGATTAGAGCTAATTCGCCGGATAGCCTATCTCGTAGGGTCTATATCGTCTTATATAGAGGACACTAGTAAATGTAGCTATAGAGCTCGCGGCTAAGCCTCCGGATATAGAAGCTTACCTAGACGTTCGCGTAGAATTAGTAGTACCCTACGTAGTAATACTAATTATAGGCTATAGCGAACATATCCTTATATAGGGCTAGTAGGATATAAAGGCGTTCTCGGCCGTCGAGCTCGTCCTTAATATAGATAAGGCCTTTCCGTAGGAAGAAACGGAGATTAAGTAGGCTAGATTTTGGTTCGCCTACCTCGCTAGCCGCGTCCTCGTCTTAATCTCCCTAGGTACGGGCTACCTCGATAGCCCGCTCTAGCTATTAGAAGCGCCTCTTCTAGCCGGCGTTGTCTTAGTAGCCTTCCTTAAGGCGGCTCTTAAAGTCCTCGGAGAGCTTTACTAAGATTATATAAAAAACGAGCGGCTCGTTCTTATCCTCGTACGTATAGACGTCGAGTTTATCTTAAGTAGGCTCCGCCGGCGGGTTAAGGTCGTCTACTAGCCTAATAAGGGCGTCCGGAATTACGTAGAGCTTCCCTAGACGGTATAGAATCTTAAGCCGGTACTAGGAGATATATTACGCTACCCTTACTAAGCGGGGGTTTAAGCAATCCGCGGAAGACGTTGTCGCGAGTAAGTACTAGTTCGTAAGACCTAGCGTAGTAGTATAGTCGGTAAAAACGTAGACCTCCTTACGGCTAGCCTATATAACGTACCTCGTCTTACGGAGGACCTATATAAGTCTAGCGACTTTAAGCTTAGTAGCTAGGTAACGCTTTATAGGCCGCCACCTCTACGACAAGCACACTCTCTACTAGAAATAGTAGCAGACAAGGAACTCCGGAAGTGCCTTACTACCTTTCTCTCGGATACAAAAAT
>JALRMM010000212.1:0-64357 GCA_026122155.1 Zymoseptoria crescenta | reverse complement strand
CTCTAGCTTAGGCTATAGTATCCTACGAGCTAGAGGCGGTGTTAATATCGTCGTCGAGGATAATAAGGGAGTCGTTAATTCTTACTAGTAAGGACGGCTAGAGCTCTAAGCTAGTAGCATGTTTACTAGTCCTCGAGGGACCGGCGGTAGGCGCTATCTTAATAGAGTTAGTAACGGCGGCTCTAATAGCGAGATTAGCGCTAAGATCGTCGTTATTACTATCGAGAGCGGCGTGCGTAGCGATCTTATAGGCTAGCTAGTTGTCCTTGTCTAACTACTTGCCCTTGCCCTTACCCTTGCTAGTAGTAAGATTAGAGCTAAGAGCAGCGCTCTCGTTAGCAGCAGTAGCGAGCTCCTTAATAAATTCGTCTACGTCCTTTAGCTTAGTAGACGACGGCGTAAATAAACCGTCCGGTTTCTCTACTCTACTATCCTCGTGTACACGCTAGCCTAGTAGGTATATATAGCTAGCCTTAGTAGTACGTAACGCTAGATCGTCCTTATATATACGGACATATCCCCCTCGGCGGTTATAGCGGTTGTCCGTATTAATAAGTAGGGTAACGTATACGGTCGCCTTAACGAGCTTAATCGTGTTGTTAGTAATAAAAGGGCCTAACATCCGGATAATATTAGTGGATATAGTGCTCGTATAGCCGGGTTTAACGGGTTAATAGAGGTCGTTATACCTAATAGATAGGAAGTAGTCGTAATATAGACGCTAGCGCACGCGGTTTTAAGCGTAGTAGCTCTTACCGAGGAGGTATTTAAGTAGCTAGAATCGACGCTCTTCCTTTAAAATAGCACTAAGAGTAGCGCTTATCTTATCTACGACGCCTTAGCCTATCTACTCGAAGGGATCGGTCTATCCGCTATACTCCGGCACCGTATAGCTAGTAGTTACCTTAATAGTGTACATCGTGTATGTAATACTAACCTCCTATAGAGTCTCGACCTACGGTCTACTACGTTTGGACTTAGCTAGAGGCGATAATAATAGACCGGCTTTACTTAAATAGGGCACCGTTAATATAGTATTAGCGGTAGTAGTAGCTTAAGTAGCGTAGGCGACTAATAGATTGCGGCTACTAGCATTAGTAGGGCGAGTGTGCTTCTTAGAAGTGCTCTATCGAACTGGATTAGCACGACTAGACTAAATAACGCTATATCCTTTATATGCGCTAGTGCTAGGGTTGCTTACTAGAGCGGTAGAGGCGATAGTAGTAATCTTAGTGCGTATCTCGGTACTTAGTAGATTATAGCCGTAGTTGCTATAGTGCTTAGTAAGTCTAACGTAAGGAGTTCTATCCTCTATATAGAACTTCGTAAATATAGGCATAATTAAGGGATAATTAAGGGATAATTAAGGATTAATTAAGGGTTAATTAAGGGATAATTAACGAAGCGGAGGAAGTAGAGGGCAAGGAAAAGGCGGAGGATAGGGAATAAGTAGAGTTTTTATTAAGGAGGCTATCTACTATGCGCTGTCGATCTTAGCGTAATCCTAGCCGTTATCTTAATTATAGAGCGAAGCCGTTCTCTACGAATACCTACCTTATGCGATCCCTTAGCTATAGGCCTACACCCTATACTAACGTCTTAAACTCTACTAATGCACTACTAGCGGCCAAATACGCGGTAGCTATAGCACGGAGATAAAGATATGCAATAATATAGAGCTTGTTACTAGTAGCAGTAGACTCCTCGCTAGTTATCTTAGTAGGGAGTTTAGCGGAAGCGAGTACGTAGTTAACCTAATACATAGTAGCTACCGGAAGATACGAAACGAGGTCTATATATATATATTAGCACTTACTACCAGTATAACCTAATAGTCTAATCTCGGTATAGATCTTAGCTAAATCCCTAGCTAATCGTATACTTACCGAACTCGTCCTTCCGGTCGATTATCTCTTATATCTCTAGATACGTAGTGTTAAGGGCGATGCTATATAGCTCGGTCCCCTTTAACTCTAGATAGTTGTAGAGGATATTCGGAATACTATTAATATAGCCGGGGATCTTAGGGTACTTCCGAATACGGTAGCCGTTATAAGTTTAAACGAACTTCTAGACGGTATATCGAAGGATCGGTATATAGATAGCGAGGAAGGCGATGCGGTTAGCCTTTTAATCCTTATTATAGTAGCGAGCGTTGCGTATCTCTATAAAGAAGTTATACTACCTATTAAACACTACTATCGTACCGAGTCCCTAGAAACGTTTAATCGTGTTGTTACCCTTACTAGTTATATACTAGAAGCCCTCGTTAAAGCGTAGTTAGTAGCCTTCTTAATACTCACGGAAGTAGAGGTAAGCGTCGGCTATTATTAGAGTCTTAACGCTATAATTAGTACGCATAATCTATGTATATAGTTAGAAACCCAATATACTAAGATATATACTAAGATCCTTACCTATAGCGTCCGTCCGAGCTTACTAACTACGCCGAGATATTAATAGAACACCGAGAACTTCGTCTTAGCTATAGTACCGACATAGGCCTATATAATCCTACGTAAATATATATTAATATAGTAATAGAACTAAATACTAAACAGCTCTAGCTTACAATACGTATCTATAGACTATATATAATCCGGGCCCTAGGCTTTTAGAAGTTAAGAACGCATACGGACTCGCTTACTAATACGGCGTACGTTGAACGGTACCGGATTAAGGTAGTAGGTAACGCTAAAGATCCGATTTCTATATATAGAGCGGTTAGTACTAAGATCGGCACTAAGATTATAGGGATAGCGAACCGTCCGATTAATTTAAACTCCCTCTATATCTACCTCGTAAGGTTGCGGTATCTATAATCCTCTAACGCTCTACTCTTAATAACACCAAGTAGTATGCCCTTAATAATCTTATTATAGGTCGGCTAGTCGTCCTTTAGAATCCTACGATATAACCCTATGCTTTTCCTTAGCTCTACGAACTACTACTTCGAGAGCGTAAAGCTATTAATATTCAAGATCCTATAGTAGATAGTATTATCCTTATCTGTTTCCTAGAACAGCTCTTTAATCCTTACTCGTAGACGCTCCTAGTTAGTAGTACTAAGATTAGCTCTTCGAGGCCTTATTATTATGCCCTAAGCTACTAGTTACCTCCTTAGCGTTCGGAGGGATATATCTACCTACTTCTACGCTCTTAGCTATAATCTTACCTCCTCGTAGCTTAGGCCCGAGACGTAGATTAGGACTTCGATCTCTTTACGGAGGTAGTTATAATTCGGCGGTAGGCGTAGTATAGCGTCTCGTCGGTAAGATTAGCCGTAAGATTAGTAGTAAGAGGGCGTAAGGAAGAGTATAAGGGAGGGCGTAAGGATATATATAGAGTCGGCGGCGGTAGCGGTATAAGGGTAGTAGTATATATATAGTCGGCGGTAGCGGCGATAAGGATAATAGAGCCTTAGCGACAACGATAACGGTAGTTAATTAATTGATTAATGCTATATATAGCAATCGTTTAATGTGTAAATGGCTAAAAACCTCGTAGTGGTAGTAACTCACGAATGGGACGCCATTATACATATATAGTACGATACGTCGGACCCATACGGCGCGAAACTATTGTATGAGGTTGCGAACGGCAAGACTGTAAGCGTATACATTCCTCTAAATTCCGATTAACTAAAGCGAATTACTAACTTCACCCTCGATCGGGGATAACGAACACTGCTGCTTTCCCGCCAAGTATGGCATCGCCGTCTACTAGGACGGCTGTTCTCAGCTTCCGGCCGGGAACTTTGCTCCTACTGACGGTGCTTGTCAGTAAATCACGGCTTGTGTTAGGCCGGAAGAGGCGTTGACTGTGTGATGTGCCGCTATGGGGTGGGAATGAGCGACTGTCTAACGGACGAATGGGAAGGCGGAAGGAATCCTGCGGTGGTTTTTATTAGTCAATCATACTCGTTCGTGCGCTTGTCAAAACAAACAAGAATCGGTTGCTCTGGCCGCCGACCAGCTACCGCAAGTCCCGCAAGTAACAACCCGTATACTATCCCCACCGTTTTCGCACTCCTGCCCTCCAATGTTACTAAGCCACTCTCCATCCCTCCGCTGCCGGTGTCTGTCGTGTTCGCAACTCCACCAAGTGAGCCCAAAATTCCCGCCGGCGCCCGAAGTATTAGCTTATCTACTGCACAACATTCCATCGATCGAGGAGGAATTCACGCCGTTTGTCAGACAGTCGGCAAAGGCGTCTCGAGCCCTGACGAGATCGTTGGGCTGGTGATCTGCTGGAAGTTGAGGGAGTGGATCAGTACATGATTCCGACTTCTCTCGATGCGTGTCAGAGGAATTGCTGGCTGCATGCTGCGTACCTTTCAGTTCACGCTATGGTGAGCAGGGAGCACGGAATCCTACAGTCGCATTTCCGGCGGCTTGAGTATTGCAGTAGAGGTCGAAGCGGCGGTTCCGGACGGGAACGTCAGCGAGTCTGCTTTAGGTGGTATTGAAGACTAGAGAGGGTGCCCGGTAGGATACAGTATGGCAAGGTCGTATTAGCCGGTGAGGTGCCGCTAGAGGAGCAGTTGTAGAGAGGGGAGTTGGCGGACATCTTTGTTGATCGAGGAATGGGAGGTTGTTCGTTCTGTTGATAGCTTTAAGGTAGGTAAGCGAGAGATGGCTTCGTACATGTAGTTCTACTTCCGGCGGCATGCAGTTCAATCGGTGATAACGCATGCTCAGGAATGAAGGTCGATCGTCGCAGCGATACAGAACTTAAGAATACTTAACGTCTTAGAGGATCCTATATCGCGGAGTAGGTTCTTCCTTCGTGGCGCGGCGACCGGTTATTCGGGCTGGGCTAGGCTCCTTCTAGGTTTCGAACGAGACTACCCGAAGGAGTAACTTTCTTTTGCTTAGTTTCCCTCTATAGCTAGTGCAAATTATCTTAGAAATGGATATAAGAGACGACATGTCTGCTACTAACTTCTAGGGACTTTTGTTAGTAACAATTGTCGATAGTCGATATAACTCTAAAGCTTAACTAATTAAAAAGCGGAAAAGAGATAATAATTTAATAAGAGAGGAAACTCCTCTAACTATATAGGCTGGACTAAAGAGCACGGTTTAAGTTAGCTAAAACCAACCTTAGGTACCTACTTAAGGTCGATATAAAAGTTGTTTTTATAATACCCTCCCCTATTATAAGTAGCTTGCCCTTAAGCTAGTAAGTAATTAAAAGTAAGAAAATATTATATAGTAATTAGTAGCCTTTAAGAAGGTACGTACTTCTAGTTAGTAGTCGCGGGGTAAATATTAGTAAATTTAAGGGTACGAGCGCATATTAGCTACTCTTAGAAGCATTTAGGTACTTTCTTAAGTACGCGTCCGTAAATCTCTTATTATTAATTATAGCTAGCTTAAGGAGGTTAAAAGAGTTAACTTTCGCTAGTTTAAAACCCTTTCTACTTTATTAATATCTACTACCGAGATACCTCCCCTTCTTTATCTACCCTCTCTTTAAGTATAATAATATATACTAGTACTAACTATAAGTTATTATTATAGGTCGCAATAATAAGGAGGATTAGCGTAAGAAGCGTTATTAAGAGAAGTCTTAAAAGAAGAGTCTAGAGAAGGAGATAATCGCCGCTTATATAAGGAGTAGTATTACTAATATCGCTAGTTAGTTCCTATCCTTAATAGAGTTATTATATAAGAAAAAGGTAGCCGAAACTAGCTAGGGCTAGAAGGAGAAGCTTAAGTCTAGTAAATTAGTAGTAGCGCTTCCGCTATTAAAGGTAGTAGATTATTATAAGTATATTAAGTACGGATATAATCTTAGATTACTAGCGTTACTTAGCTTACCTACTATATCTATTCGGTCGCCTTATTTAAGCTTTCCCCGGTCTATCTAGAGGCCCGGTTAAGAATAGGATCTTAATACTATAATCTTCTTTAATAATATTCCTCTAGCTATACGTAACGTCTATTCTTACTTAATTATCCGTAACGATATAGACGCTATTATATATAAAGACACCGCGTATACCGTACGTACTAACTTATATAGGCTATTAACTCTAATTAGTAGGTACGTTACCGTTACTAATAAATAGATACGTAAAGTAATGTTCTACCTACTTATACTCTTTAGCTACGATAGGTTATAGATTAAGATACCGTTTAAGGAGCTCGTAATCTACTAGCTAGACATCCTTATAGATTGTCTTTAGGCCTTTAGCTTAGGCGATCTTCGGTTACTTACCTAGCGTACCCGTCTAAACGACTCTAATCCCTATATAATTAGTGACGTTAAGTAGTAGCGCCTAGTATCCTTATTTATATAAGTACTAGGAGGGTCGCCGGACGGTAGAGCTTATAGGTATATACCTATAAAAGGTCGTTTAACTAGCCCCCTTAGGACTTATCGCTTAGGTCTTAGAATCTTTAGCTATTACGTAAACTACGGGTTTAGTAACTACTATTAGGATTGTTCTTTAGGTAACGAGGCTACTTAGGCTAAGTAGCGTCGTAAGAAGAAAGTGTCTCTAGTTGCTTAGCTATATAGGGAGTAAGAGTATGCTTATAAGGTTAACTTAATAGGGAATAAGGACTACTTAAGGCACGCTATCGAAATGTCGCTCTAGCTTATATATAAGGGACTAGGCCGTATGCCTTCCAAACTCGTAGATTCGCGCGAGTAAGCCTAAGGGCGTATCCTACTAGTTACTCTAACTAGAGGTCTACTAGCCTACTTAGGTAGCATCTTCGGTATTTGTAATTTAAGTAGTAGGGTAGGAAATCCTCTATATAAAGCTAAGGGACCGGAGATTAGCGAGAATAAGAATTGGTAATAGGCCTTCTAGCGCTACTTAAGGGACATCCTCTGGTAGAACCGTACTAACCCTTAAGACTCTATATAGATAGTCGTTAATCGTACTTATACTCGAGCTATAACCGTACTTAGAGAAGACGAGGATCTAACTAATTAGATTAAGTTCCTCTAAGCTATAGCTATAGCTCGTACGCTAGACTTTAAGAAGAACGCTAGTAAGGCTAAGTATAAGAACAGTTTCCGCCTCCGTAGAGAATAGAATTAGGGTATAACTTAGGGAGTTAAAAGCGTGCTTCTTTCTTTACTTAAGGCTACCTTATCTACTTAGCTATATACTTGTTCTTACTTCTCTTAGGCTACCTTATCTACTAGTTATATAATCGTTTTTACTTTTCTTAGGAATTAGTTATATAGCGCTCTAGGTTTTACTTTAATAAAGCAAATACCTTAGGTCGCACTAAAATGAATATAGTCTTAGCGCTTAAGGTAGTAACCTTAGAGATTAGAAAATAAAATAAAAAAGAAACCCTATAGGGGATCTATTAAACCCTTACCTTCTTAGTAACCTTCCTTCTTAAATAAAGCCTATAGATAGATTAAGCTATTTAGCGGTTTACTTCTCTAGTAATAGGCGGTAGATTAGTAGTTTAGGGTTTAAATCTCTCCTTAACCTTCTAAACTAATATTATAGTCTTTTCGGTTTTAGACTTAGGAGGTCGTTCTCTCTACCTAGGGGTAGAAAGATCTACCTTAGGCTCCTATTATACTACTAGGTTAGTAGGGGAGCCGTTAGGAGGACCTTAAGTATCTATAGGATCCTCCCCTATCTACTTAGGCTATTAGCCTTATTCTAAGGGAATAATAGAAACGTCTAAGGCTTAAGTAGGGAGACTAGGTCCGTTCTATTACTAGCTATTGTAGAAGCGGCTCTAATTTAAAGCTCCGTATGTTCTTCTTATATAGCTCGTATTAGTAGAGTAGGCGCTAATAGGTTAACTTATATATCTTCCCTTAGGTTAGCTACTAGGTTAAACGGGCTTATATAAGCCGGCTCCTATAGAGTCTACTTCTTTAGTATAAGGGTCTAAACCGAAGTTATATACGAAGGTCTAGATCCGAATATATAAAATTCTAAAGCTACCGAAAAGAAAGATCTAACTATAATAGCGAGATATTAAGTATAATCCGTAGGCGTAGCGGCGTTAGTTAGCGTATATATAGCCTCTATATAAGTAGAGGGAAGTTTATTCCCGATTAGACGTTAGGCGTTAGGCGTTAGATAGTAGGCGTTAGCTAGTAAAGTCTAGTAGCCTAAGGTACTAGCCTCTAATAATATCCCCCCCGCTCCCTCTCCTATCCCTTTATATTAAAAAACCAACTAAACTACCGAACTTAGTATAAAATTCCGTCCTTCTAAGGAAAAATCCTATTACCTCCTATCCTACTAATTTTATACCTAGCTCCTTATTATAGCTAGGACCTAACCTAGTCGGCTATCTAGGTACTAGCTAAAGTAGAGGTATAAAACTAACTAAATTTCTACCGTACTTATATCTATAGTTCTTAAGACCTATATCCTAGTAGTATAGTATTTACGGTTAAGGCCGAAGTTGCTAACCTCTAGGTTAGGCTAAACCTATCCTCGTAGTAGAGTTGCACTATATATATTACTATATACGCTTTTACGTTATATAGGACCTCTATTCTATAATACTCCTCTTAAACTTATAGGTTTAGTCTAGTTGGGTCTTAGTAGAAGTCCTAAAAGAAGATAGGGTTTACTATAAGTTTAGGCCCTAAAGGCTATAGTTTTACTATTTTTTCTTAACCTAAGGTAGAAGCGTAACACTAACTAATATACTACGTATATACGTATTATCGTAGTTTTATATCGTAAGATAGATAAGGAGGTATCTAGTAGTTGTAACTAGTACTATATCCGAAAGAGGAAAAGGGGCCCGTAAGTAAGAACACGGACTAAGGAGTCTAGTAGTACGTAGTTTGAGGCCGTATAGGACCTTCTACTATATTCGTATCTCTATAAAGAGCCTCGAAGCGTTCTAACGTAATCGTGTCCTTGGACTTCCGTAACGGCTTCTAAGTAGGATAGTCGTAACTAACCTACTTAATAAGAGCCTCGCGCTAGTAACCGCGGCCTACCCTTCTAGTATAATAGTAGAGAAGCAACTTAATGCCGTACTCTTTATCTCTAGTATCGTTAAGTATAGCTACGGGCTACGTATCCGTAACAACCTAAGAAGGAAGAGTATTATTGCTTATAAGGCGTAGGAGAGAAGTATAGAACCTTAGGTAAATGCCCCGAGGAACGTCTAATTTAATAAAGTAAGGCGAGCTCTTAAAGTTATAGATAACTATATACTTCGCGTAGATCTAGTCGAGCTTCTTAGTAGGACGGTCCGTCCTAATATTACTAAGTAAAAGCTAGACTTTATTGCCGACTATATACTATATAGTAATATTTCGTAATCGATTCGTATAGTACTCCTACTATTACTAGGCGACGGCTAAAGTAGAACTAGCGAACTCCCGGGCGCGCTAAAGCTTCGTAACGATATATACGCTCTCCTCCTACGGGTTCCGAGGGCTATTAATAGGGTCGGTAATAGTCTTAATTATATAGGGGTAGTACCTATACGTAAGGAAAAACAAAGAGGCCTAGGTAGTAGACGCGACGAGGGAATCTAAAGTAATCTACGTATGCGAGAGCTACTCGCCCTAGTTGCCCTAATTATAACTAATAAAGGCCCGTAAATATGTCTCGACTTCCTAATTCCGTCGCTCGGTTAAGCCGTCCGTTTTAGGATAATATACTATTAAGAGGTATCGAACGATTCCGAGACGTTAGTAAAATTCTTTCTAGAGAGTATTAACTAACTAAACGCCTTAATCTAACGTAATACCCGTAGGGAGCTAGTATATACCGATAGAGCGATTAATAGGGAGCGTTATAATATTCTTAGCGTCGAACTAGCTAGGAGGAACCTATAATAGCATCGTCCCTTTCCCGAGACGGTCTATAATAATAAGGAGAATAGTTATACTATCTCTCTCGTTAGACGTAAATGGAACAAACAAACAAACAAGGTCTATAATAAAGTCCATTAATATCTCGGTCTAAATCCGCTCTAGGATAAGTAAGGAACATAGGAGCCTATAGCGCTTCTTTCTCTAAATAGTCGTCTACCTATAAGTAGCGTAATTTCGTACGAACCGACAAACTTCGCTATTTATAGCTAGCTAAAAGAACTACTAAGAAAGGAAGTCGATCGTAGTATCCCGTCCGGTATGCCCTCTAAGTATAGAGTCGTATATTAAATAAATAACTCTCGTCGTAAGCGGTTCGAAAAGTAGTAGCTAAAGACGTTTACGAAAACAAAGGAACCGGTTCTATATATTATACTCCCCTATTAAGAGCTTAAGCTTAAGCTCTAGAGGGAATACTCGCTATCCTTATTTAATAGCCTTAAGTACCCGTAAGTAGCCGTTGCCGTATAGTAAAGAGAAAGCGTTGCTCTAGAGCTACGATAGCTTAGTATTGTCTAGGAAAGAAGAGGTCTACGTAGAGATTACGGTAGGGAAAGCCTTTAGGCTAGGGTCGATAAGGATTCCTTCTCGACTCTAGAGCCTACTATTAGAGCTGTTCTTCGGTACGTCCTACTCCTAGCGGGATAGTACGTTAGGAATAGTAGCCTCTTATCTAGGCCGATAAACTAATAATATATAGAAGGGTATAAGGAACTCGCTCTAGTAGATTTACTATTCGTTAAGAGACTTCTTAGCAAAGAAGGGTTCGAGGTTCTTATAATCTATAAGAACCTTGAATTCGAATCGAAGTCCGCGTAGCTCTAAGTTCTATTCCTTAAGGTACTTAATAATAGCTAAGAGTTCCTTATTGTCGATATTATAGTTAATCTCTACAAGAGCGTATCGTTACGGAAAGAACGCTATAGGTCGCTAGGTCCGTAATGTCGTATCGAATTAGTATAGTACGCCGCCGGTAGCCTAGCCCGAAGAGTTGGGCTCTACTTATATCTTCCTATCGGGATCGTAGCTAGTAAGAACCGGACCGTAAATAAAAGCATCCTTAATCGACTCGAAAGCTTTATCCTACTCTTCTCCCTAACGAAAGCCTATAGCCTTCTTTATTAGATTAGTAAGGGAACGTATAAGGTCGCTATACTTCCGGATAAATATCTAGTAGTAGTTAGCAAAACCGAGGAAAGAGCGGACTCTATAGATAGTAAGAGGCCTATTCTAGTCCCAAATAGCCTATACCTTCGAAGGATCTATTCGTACGCTAATACCTACGTCGATAATATATCCTAGATACTTCGTAGTACGGGTTTCGAACTCGTACTTTAAGATATCTAAGATAAGCTCGCTATCTTTAATACGCTATAGAACCTACGTTACCTTCTCGCGGTAGTTAGTAAGAGTACTAGATAAGAAGATAAGGATATCGGTAATATACGCTATATAGAAGTCGTCGATTAGGTCCCATAAGATCTAGGTTAGGTACCGTTAGAACGTAGCTAGCGCGCTAGTAAGTCTAAAAGGGTTAACATTCTATCTAAAAAGGCCGTAACGAGTACGGAACGTAGTCTTCTACTCTTCGCTTTTAGCGATACAAATCTAGTAGAACGTAGTAGATACGTTAAGTTTAGTAAGCTACTTAGCCTTACTAAGAGTAGTAAGTATCTCTCGGATTAGTAGAAGAGGGAAATAGTCTTTCGACGTAATAGCGTTAAGGCTATAATAGTCGATATAGAAACGAAGGCTACTACTAGGCTTCTTAGTTAAGAGAATAGGCGTAGCGGCGGGAGATTTACTATACCGGATATAACCCTTCTCGAGGAGGGAATATAGCTCTTTTCGTAGGACTAAGAGCTTATCCCGGGTTATATTACATAGAGGGCCCTAAGGCGATTCGTTCGGTTTCCTAGTACTATCGGTAGTAAGAGGAATTTCGTAGTCGAATCCGGGTCGATATAGTAGTAACTACTCCCCTTCCTAGATAAAGGCGCGTATCTAGGGATAGTAATGCTCGGGAAGTCTCTTAATAATCTCGTCTCGAGTAAGGGCTTTCTTTATCCGTAGCGCCTTCTCGATATCTTCTAACGAGGTAGTAAAGAGGGATATATCTCTTTTACGAAATAAGTAGGCAAAGAATCTAAAGGTAGCTCTACTAACAGCCTTAGCCGTTATAGAGCTTACTAGCCGTTTCTTATAAGGGATTAAGAATCCGTTAAGGAGGAACTCGAGGCAATTTATTAATTCGACAATCTATATGTTTTCGTAGAAAAGGTAGGGTCTACTAAGAATAAGGTCTTCTAAAAGGTCCGGAATAGTATAGGCAAAAGCGGTCGACTTATACTCGCCGATATCTAGAGAAAACCTTGTTATAAAAGAAACCTCTTTCTTACGTAATAGGGTTCCTTATATGCCGACAACCTTATACCTTAGAATAGGGATTTACGGGAGCCGGAGTTTCTTAGCTAACCGTTCGTTTATTAAATAATACTATTAGCTACTATTATTAATAAGAGAGGATTAAAGTACGTCGTCGTTAATAATAGTAGAAGCGTAGAAGAGAGGGCGTTCTATTTTTATCTTTCGAAAGGCGTTCTATTCTATTTCTACTTATATCTAATATTACCTCTATAGACGTCTTATTTTAGAGGTTACTCGTTTTCCGACGCTAGGTCTTCTTCTCCTTCTTCTAGAAGGGCTTCTCGTACCTTGCGAGAACTAACCTTACTTACCGTAGCTTATATAGCGTTCGGGTTTCTCGTAGCGAGGTATACATAATTAGTAATAAGACATCCTTTTATCCCGTAACGAAGATAGAGGCCTTACTCTCTCCGGGCCTATATCGTATCCTTTATAACCTATTTTACCCTCTTCTTCTCTTTCTAACCGAAGTCGACTTAGTTAGACCGAGTCGGTTCCTAATCTATTTCGTCTTTTACTTCTTACGACGGGGTTACCTATAGTAGGGTCGTCTAGGGAGCGAAGGGTATAGAAAAGTTTAACTAAGAACGAAGGTTTATAATTAAGCCGCTAATAGTTTAGAGGTTCTTTATAAAGGTCGAGTACCTATCTAGTAGGTTTAAGGCAAACGGGAGTAAGGCCCTCTTTATCTCGTTATTAAGAGAATTCTCGAGAAGAGTAATCTAAATACTCTCCTCTTTCGGGTTTAACTTATCCTATAAAAGGGTATTAGATAGTCCGGCGTTTATAAGGACTACTTTAAAGCGAGGAAGATAGGTAGTAATAGGTTCGTTATCGCGTCGTTGGATCCGAGAGATCGTTTAAAGAGCTCGTCGTTATTAGTTTATATTGCTATATATACTATTTAGGTACTAGAGGAATTCCCTTACGTTCCCGCTTCCCTTTTTAAGAGTGTTCTATATTATTATCCTTACTATTCGTACCGCACTATCGTCGAGTCTACTTATAAATTAGAGAAATTAATCGAAGTCGTCGCTAATAGTATCTTTATCGATAGCTAGTTTAGCTTACGTAGCAAGATGCTAGTCTTCCTATTCTAATCGTTTACTACTAAAGGTCCGTAGCGTAGGAATACGCTCCTTTAGGCGGCGAGGAGTGTCGTTATTATATATTATTATTGTTATAGTATTCGTTATCGTTTCCGGAGTAGCGAGAGTTAAACTACTCGCCTTAGGTATCGGTCCCTCTCGTCGTTTTCTAGTAATAGCGAGCTATCTTTCGAGCGCGCGTTTAGCTACTTCTACGGCCTAGTATCGTTCGAGGTATTAAGCATCGTTTATTACGAGTTAGGTCTAGAGTTCTTCTTGGATCCGGGTTACTTCTACTCGTATTAGTTCCTAAAATTTAGGTAGTATTTCTATCGGGGTAGCTATTTAGTATTAAGCTTTAGAAAATATAAGGGTCTAAACTAAAGTTGTATAAGAAGGTCTAGAACCGAATATATAAAATTCTAAAGCTACTAAAAAGAAGGATCTAACTATAATAGCGAGACATTAAGTATAATCCGTAGGCGTAGTAGCGTTACTTAGCGTATACGTAGCCTCTATATAAGTAGAGGGAAGTTTATTCCCAATTAGGCGTTAGGTATTAGGCGTTAGGCGTCGGGTGTTAGCTAGTAAAGTCCGGTAGCCTAAGGTACTAGCCTCTAATATCTAGCTCCTTAAGATACTTCCTTTCGAGGGTAGCTTTAAGCTCTACTATAACTTTTACATTATCTCGATTTATGTATAATACATCTCTAAAACTCTTCCGGATCTCCTCTATAGCATTATTAAGCTACTTTTTAAATATTGGCTAGTATTTAAGCTAGTAAGGATCTAGGGATTTGCCCCCCCCTAATAAGAATCTAAGAGCCCCTAACCGATTAAGCTACTATAATGTTAGCTTCTCCTATTTCTTCCTAGGAATTATAGCTAGGGTTAAGAAGTTTAAACGGGGATCTAATTCCTCGTTAAGTAAGTCTTTAAAGTCTATATTAATGCTTAATATTAGGATTTAACCGGCCCTCTTCTACTAGTCCTTGAAACTAGTGTAGTTAGCCTTTAATAGCTAGTCCCTATATATTTAATGCTTTATAATTGCTCCGTTAGGCGCCTCTAAGGTATATGTTTCGAGCTAGCTTAGCTTAATTACCTTAAAGAGGCCGATATACGTAGGTTAGAGCTTAGTCTTCGTTATGTAAAACATAAGTATAAAGTCTCCCTTAATAAACTTACTATTAGTTTCCTAAAAGGTTTGTCTACTAATAGCTCTAGCTCGAACTGCCTTCGTAAGTAGCTACTCTATAGCGATCGTACGGGCGTTCTTTAGGGCTTAATAATTGATATTATAGTCCTTCGATTTCAGCTATACTAGCCGGAGGTATAGGTAATCTTTAAGTATTCGGGGTTACTACCTAAACATTAAGAAGAAGGGACTATATCTAGAGTTAGACTATACTCTTATATATATAGCGTAAAGAGCCTTAGGTAAGTATAAGTCCTAGGTATATACGCTTTTCTTAAAGTATATCTTTAATAGGATCTATCTAAGTACCCTATTTAGTACTTTAGATTTATTATTTATTTGGGGGTAATATATAGTTATAGGCCTTTAGTTCGCTTAAGGAGTATCTATTAGGATATCGAAGGCCGTAGAGATAAAGTTAGGGCTATTATTACTAAGGAACTCCCTTATAGGTCCGAAGTTAGTATAAATTTCTTCTTAAACAAAGCGTATAACCGTATCTATCTCCTAGTTAGGAGTTGCTCGTATAACTAGCTACCCTATAGCGTAGTTAATTGTAGTAATAATATCTTATTACTACTAAGTATAATCGGCGGTAGTCCTATAATATTAATTGCCTACCTCTGGAATAGCTTAAGAGTAGAGTTTGCCTAGTAAAAGCCAGGTTTATAAAAGGGGCCTCTAGGCCTTTTCTTAGCCGCATTACACTATAGGTAAGTAGTAGCATAGTCGGTAATATTAGATACAAGTATCTACTACTAGCCCCTAGCCCTTAGGATACTACTAACTCTAGGTAGGGAGAAATGCCTAGAGTTATTATAGTACCGTTTAAGGAAGTCCTATCGAAATTTAGGATTAACGTATAGAACTAAGTCGCTATTAGATTCGTAGTAGTATAAGAGATTATCTTTAAGTACGAGGTTAGAGACTTTCTTACTAATTAAGCGGCTAAGTGTTCGATTCGTAGGTAGCTTACTCGTCTTCTTAAAGTAGATAATCCTATCTACTACCTCTCTTTTAGAGAAGCTACGGACAATTATACCTCGAGTAGCGTTCTCCTTAAAGGACTAAGTTAGGGTAGTAAGGAAGTCTACCTTCTTAAGCGTCTAATTACCTAGCTAAGCTAAACTAGCTCCGGTTATATTAGCTAGAATATATTCTATTGAATTAGGGCGCCTTAAAAGTACATTAGGAACGACTAGTTTATTCCCCTTACAATATCGAATATTAATATTAAATGCTTAAAAATCCTCGATTTATCTTATAAGTTACTTAATCAGGGTCTTAGAAGTTTTTAAGTACTATAGGGAGTAGTAATCCGTAATTACTTAGGTCGTCTCCCCGTTACTAATATAGTAATTCTATTTTCGTAGGGCTTCCTAAATAGTAAGTAGTTCCTTTTCGTATACTAGGTAATTTAGCTCGGCTACTTAAAGCTTACGGCTATTGTAGGTAATTAGGTATAGCTTTCTATTATTATCGGCTGAATAGAGTACTATACCGACTACCTATTTACTTATATTAGTTTTAATAATAAAGGGCTTAGACTAGTTAGGGATTATAAGGACTAGCTCGTTATAGAGCGCCTTCTTAAGGGACTCGAAAGCGATCGTATACTAGGCCGTCTACTTAACTAGCCGCTTTTTCCTTAGTCGTAGCGTAGCATTATCCTCCTTAAGAAGGTTGGACAAGGGGGCTATAAGTCTTATAAAATCCCTAATATACTTGTAATAGAAGGAGGCTAGTCTAGTAAGCTACCTTACTTCTTAAGTATTAGTCGGTATAGGCTAGTCCTTAATAATTAAGATCTTATCCTCTATAGGTCGTACTTAGTTATAGGAGACTTAGTAGCTATAGAAGTCGAATTCCTAGACCCTAATAAAGCACTTCTTAGGGGAGTAATATAGTTTATTTGCTCGTAAAATGTCTAGGATCTACTTTAAGTAGTCCCGGTGCTCCTTAACTATCTTAAGGAAGACGAAAATATGTCTAAGTATATAATATAGGTCTTATAGAGGTAATCTCGAAGAGCTTTGTTTATTAAGTTCTAGAAGCTTATAGGAGCGTTATAGAGGCTAAAGGGCATTACCTTGAACTAGTACTTGCCTTAGCGCGTATTAAATACCGTTTTATAGCGGTCCTTAGGCTTAACCTTAACCTACTAGAAGCCGGAGGTTAAGTTAATCTTACTAAAGTATTAGGCGCTATAAAAAGCGTCTAAGTAGTCTAAAATACGTAGTAAGGGGAACCGGTCCTTAACTATAACGCTATTTAAGGCACGATAGTTAATATATATCCTCTACTTACCGCCTAGCTTAGGTATAAGGAGAATAGGGCTCCCCTATTTAGAGAAGGATCTTTCTACGAGGTTACGCTTAAGTAGCTTAAGTATTTAGCTTTCTTACTCTTTAGCTTAAGCTTAGAAAAGCTAGTATAGTTACTAGTTAATTAGCTTAGAGTCTCTAGTATTAATACTATATACGGTTCGTCGGTTCTTAGGTAACTTAGAAGGAAGGGAGGATTAGAAGAGGTCGCGGATTTCAAGTATAAGGTTATTAAGTAGGGGCTCTATACTTACCGGTAGGTATACCTTATCGTCTTCCTTAAGTCTAGCTAGGTCGTCTATATTTAACTCGGGTATAGTTTCCTCGATATTTAATATTTAAGAAGAATAGGGGCGTGTTCTTATCGACTAATAGTATAGCTTTAAGTTTGTTAAGGGAGCATAAGTCCAGATCGAAGGCAATATTAGCGAGGGTTAGAGAGTAGCCGGTTTATTTAATAATATGCTTTACTTGGTCCTTATATAAGTAGACCTTTTTCGTCTAGAAGTTAATCTAAGGATTATAGAGTTAGAACTATTCGAGGCTAAGGATTACGCCGTGTATTTTTAAGTTAAGGATCCTTAGAGTTATCGTACTCTAAAAGTTCGAAATTTAGTAGGGAATTCGTATTATAGACGTGCTTAATCATATAGCGCTATTAGGTATAGCTACTAAGTACTCTAGGACTTTAACTTAAAGCTTAGGAAATCGCTTAGCGAGGCGCTAGCTAACGTACCTCGAGCTAGCTCTAGTATTAAGTAGGAACTTATAAGGCATAGGATCCTTTAGTAGACTAAGTCGACTATAAGTAATAAGAAGATTAGGGCTAATAGCCTTAAGGTAATCTACTTATATATTTAGCGGTAGGAAGGAAATAGGTAAGGGCTCTCTTAAACTAGACGACTTAGAATCCTCGATATCTAAGCCGATAGTTATTTTGATTTGTACTTAGAGCTCTTATTTAAACTAGTTCCCTTTTGCTTACTATATTCGTCTTATTTCTTCTAGAGGTCGGGCTTTAGTCGCTTTGAGCACTTATACTAAGTATATCCCGCTTTCCTATAGTTGTAATACTTAAGGGAGTAGGATTTAGGCTTCTTATTATTACTAGATTAGATAGAGTTAAGTATAGCTACGACGTGTTTAATCTACTTCTTAGAGAAGTATAATTTTCCTAGTATCTCCGTCTAGCTTTAGTCCCCTTATTATATTAGCGACCTCTTAGTTAGTAGCGTCGATAGCTTAGGCTTTATCTATTAACTTTCATAGGGTTGCCCTCTATAGGGTAAGCCGCTTAAGGATTAACCTGGATTGGATAGTAAGCTCAACTCTATTAAAGAATACTTACGCCTTCTAGAAATTATTAGGCTTAGGCTTAAGGAGCCGTACTCTAGAGAGAATCTTATAGTAAAAGGGGATTACTCTAGCGATCTACTTAAGGGTAACTCGTATAGGTACCCTATTAGGGGTATCGACGGCGTTAATGGTATTATATTAGCTATAATAGCGTTAAAAGCTATTGACGCCGTTAACGCTATCCTCGTATAGCTCGGACCGAGGATAGACTAAGTCTCCGGGCTAATAGAACTAGTAGAATTTGCTTATTCCTTTGAAGCTCGAGTATCGACCTCCGTTTATATAGTAAAATAGTCTCGATATAGAGAAATTAATACACTGGAACATATATATCTACTATACGCGTAACATCTATCGGATTACGACAAAAGTAGGCTATAAACTGTCCTTATATATAGGTCTATTTACTATATAAATTTTATATATATATATATATAGTAGATACGACGCGGTATTCTCGCTATCGCCTTATCCTACCGCTTTATTTCTACCTAAACCCTAAGCCTAAGCTATATTATGCCTACGTTATACCCCCCTTACTAGCGCATACCTTTAACGGTATTAGGGTCTAAATAGGTTAGCTTTATTAGCATTAGCGACGGCGTTAACGCTATTAATGCTATCGTTACTATTAAGGAGCTACTCTATACCCTATATCAAAATCGCTAAATCCGCGTAGTAGCGGAAACTAAGGATTAGGGCGCTATTACAAGTCGGAAAAACAGCTAATCGGTGCTATAGACTAGTAGTATACGTAGCCTTCTAATAGGGCTAAAGCTAAGAAGCGACTACGAAATTTAGAGAACGACTATTAAAAGCGGGAGTTACTTATCGAAGACTTCGTCCTCGATCTAGTATCCTCTATAAGCAGTTAACCGACTACCTATCTTATCCTAGACACGATGTATCTATCTACTCTTAATCTAGCATTAATCTTAGTAGGCTAGACACTCCTTATAGCGATTATAGTCGGCTTTACTACGCCTAGATCTACCTCCTCTTTAGGCGCTTCGGAAATAGAAGGTACATTATATAGGGTATGTATATAAGTAGCCGTCTATAAAGCGCCTAATAACAACCCGGGGCAAAAGTACATTTTCGACGTTTATAGATATATAGACGTAGTAAATAAACATAGTTTTCTTAATAACGTAGACCTTTATCAAATTTCTGGAATTATAGCCTAGAATTACGAGCGCAACGAATAAGAATATATATTTAAAGCCCTTATAACGACCTCCGGATATCGTCTATAAGTAGGAAATGTCTAAAGTAAAGTACTACGTTCGTCGGATCTAAATCTACTCGAAGGTAAACTTAACGGTTATATACCCGATTTAATTTCTTCTAAAGAGATAGTTCTTCTCGTAATTACCTAGACTCGGAGCTCTTAGTAATTTTAAAGGAGTCCGACGTGTTTTAATAAACTTAGTTTCTCGAAGTACGACGAGCGTCGAATTTGACTATTTGCCCCGACTTGTTCGCAGACCCTTTACGAAGGATTTTCGAATTTCGACATAGCAACTAAAGCAACAACACTCGAACATTCGATCCGGAGTGAAGGGGCTGCAAAGGAGATAGGCCTGGATCCTTTCTCCGCAAACTCGCCCTGACAGTTTCAAGCTACCTCGCACTGCTATCCGTCATCGCACACAAACGCGGCTACGACTCTCTAACCACCATGGCCCTGATCTTCACGCCACCCGTACTGGTCCTGCAAAATCTCAGCATCTCGATTCTTCGTCGGTGGGACTTCAAGTACGCGGGACCACAGCCTCGCGACAACGGGAAGAGAGAAACGTCGTCCGTTCCCGACTCGGCCTGGAATCGCCTGGTGTTTGGGTTGTCTGCTACGATAAGCTTCCGGCATTGCGGCACTCCGCTAGAAGTCGAGAATGTCCCGCGATTTCGGAAAAGCGATCCCGAGTTCGTGCTATCTCGGCGTGAGTTCCTCGTATCGAGAGGCTTGCTATCGCTCGGGTCGTATCTATGCTTGGATTTTATTGGAACTTTCGTGACCGCGGATGTCGCGGAGTTAAGGAGGCGTTCGACCGGCTGGTTCTGGCTGCGTTGGTCTGGGCATTCGGTGTCATTCCTATCACTGTCCATTTTGGACGAGTTGGATATCTGCTTGTGTTACTTGGTATATCGGAGCCGAAGCGATGGCGTCCGATAGTCAACTTCGAGCACGGAATACCATATTCGATTCGTCGGCTCTGGAGGTAAGTATTATCCTGTCGCCCGCATACCACAGCCACTAACGAGCGACACGCAGCCATTATTGGCATCTGTGCCTCAAAGATCTCCTATACCAGCCCTCCAAGTACGTTGCAGACGACATTCTCCACCTTCGCAAGGGCTCCGACTTGCGACGTTACTCTCTCATTGTTCTGACCTTTGCGCTCTCTGGATTCTACCATCTGGTGTGCGACCTCAGCATCGGAGTACCCTTTAGACAATCTCGATCCATAGTGTACTTCCTCGGTTATGCTTTCGCAATTATGCTGGAAGATGCCGTTGCGTACGTTTGGAAGGAGCGGACTGGAGCGAAGGGAAGCCAGAAGGTCGAGAAAGAAGGTCCTCCAATGTGGCAGAAGTGGGTCGGGCGAATCTGGGTCTGCGTGTTCTTGTCCTGGATCGTGCCGGTTTACATGTCGCCAATCTTTCTCGCGGCGGGTGAGAATAGTAACAAACTTGTGCCTTTCAGCGTAGTCGAGGCATTGAAGGCATACGTATAGTGGGAAGCGGCACACAATGCCGATTCAAGTGGCTCAGCTGTCATGCACGCACGCCCGGACGCTCCTCACCAACTCGAGACGGAGCGGCGACGGCAGCTCGCTTGTCATTTCCGCTGTAGTCGCCGAATCTACCGTCAGATACATTCTGGCCTCCGGCAATTGATCCCACCACGGCCAGGTCAGACCGCAGGTCCCCTGCCAATCCAGGTTCTGAAGCTCCGGAAAGGTCCTTTGCGATTGTCGGTATTGTTGTATTGCCGCGAGGTCCCGAGCTCGAGCTGGTTGGTGCAGAAGTATAGCCAACCGTCAAGAATTGCCGCCGAGTCTGCATGCTGGATCAATGCACTTCGCACCAGTGGTTTGACGACATAGTTCTCGGCGGCAACCAGGCTTGAGCCGCCAGGCGGAATACCGTTGACTGTCATGTTGACCTCCGACTGTAGTGTATCCACGTAGTATATGGCGTTCTGCTCGCTGGCTAGAATATACACTCGGCCCTCTGGAAACTCGTGGTCAGCACACTTCAAGAATAGAGTATTGGCGAGACTGACTGTCATCGGCAGTAAAGCCCGCTTGCTCACTCGCACATTGTCCTGGATTTTGCACTGCCGCCAGAACCTGTTCGTCCGACAACGTTGTGTCTACCAAGACACTCTGATCGATAAAGTAAAATCTTCTCGACGACAAAACACCCCAATACAGCTGACCACTCGCAAGCGCTATACCATCAGCGGCAGTCGTGCAGAAGTTCCGCTGTGTTCCATTCCAGCAATAGATAAGATTGCCGTCGTATGAACCCACGTATCCTTCGTCTGCTCGCACAACTGAAGTATTGAACAGCCGTCGGACTCCGCTCCCATCATCCAAGTTGATGGCCAGCAGACTGGAGTTGGTGCTCGCATCTGTGATGAAGGCGTACCCATTCGTGCCGAGCGTATTGTTGATCCGGACATCATTAGCATTCATGCCATGAGCCAAGAGATCCTGTGGAATTGGGTATGTCCGGATGTGCTCGCCGGATTGATTGAACGACATGATCTTGGCTCCGCCATACAGCGCATTGCTTCCCGCTTTCGCAGTGTATGGTATGCCGCTATCGATGACCCACAATTGCTCGATGCTATCAAGGACGATGTTCTGCACGTTGACGAAGCAAGTCGACGGATCTTGCCCGTCCGTGCAATTCTGGATCTGGGCATTCGGCCATGGCTTCTCGTTGTTGAAATCAGTGCAGACTACCACATTGCTCGGAGTTTGGCCCGAGTTTCGCGGGTATGTCAGATATATGTTGTGCTCGGTATCGACCGCGAGTCCCGTCGGGGCTTCTTGGCTGTCATGGACGCCTTGGAGATCCCCGAACACAGCGAAGTCTTGCGGATACGCTCCGCGATTGAAGCCTGGCCCGAATGGTCGGAATAAGCCCGCCTCGAGATCGTAGTACGAGCGAACGAGCCGCGGAAGTCCGATAGCGAGCGAGAGCAGCAGCATTATGGCCATGGTATAATCCGTGTGCCTCGTCTGGACAGGAAGAAACTTTGGCGTCGACCTCCGATGTGGAATCTTGATGGACTTGTGTGTGTCGTGCAAGAAGAATCGAGAGCGGTCAGCTGTGTACCCAAGTCGTACCTTCGGCTCGACGCCGTCATCATGATAGTTCTACCTCCTAGTGGATCTCGACGAGGACACCAGTGCTGCCTCAGGCATGAACTATCTGCCTCGGGCATGACTTTGCCGATTCGGACAGATGGTCTTCTTGGTCGACTGCATCGCCTTCAGCTCGCACATCGTCCTGAAACGAGTCGACAGGAAAGCCTCCGGAACTTGCTGTCCAGATCGCAGGGCTGACACGACTGAGGACTCGCAAGAAAGGACAACGATGGATGGAAGCAAGGTCACCCTCCGCCATGAAAAGACGGAGCTCGAAATGATACACACCGCCAATAGCTTGGTTTTTCGGATTTAGCCGAAATCTTGAATTTCTTCAATCCTCGACTTCACTTTGATTTTTGAGACAGGCGGTTATCCGAACTCACTACGAATTGCTAGCGAATGGATGTTTCCAGTCTTAGATAAAAAATATTAGTCTCGAAGGAAGAAAACAATAATTCTAAGGTAGATACCGTACTAGCTCGGCCGGCGTGCGTATTATAAGTAAAGTAACGCTTATAACTGTATTACGAGTCTAATAATATAATAGCTTTCCTATTATTAACTCCGCTCCGCTATATACTTATAGACTATTCGCGGTGCGTTCGTAAGCTATCCGTAAGTAAATTACGGGCTAGATATAGTGTTTACTTATTATTATTAACCTTTTAACTATACGTCCTCTAAAAACCTTACGAATCGCTTCCTTCGATTACTACTACTACTATTACGCGCTACGCTATCCGTACGATTACGCCGCTTAATAGCACTTATATATCCTTATTCTACTATTATTACGACCGCCGTCTCCGACCTTACTATTACCGTCGCCGACCTCCTTATTAATACTATCGTTACTACTACTATAGACTAAGCCGCTTCGTAAGTAATACCTTTAGCCTTTATATATGCACTACTAACGACTCTAGTCTTCTCGACGTAATAGACACTTCGTAAGCACTTAGCTTACTGCTCGCTATACGTTCGCTATACTAATTGTTAAAGTCCTATCTCTCCTACCCGCTCGAACTCCGTAAAACTCCCCGAGTAAGTAATCTTTTAGCTACTCGTAGTGCGCTCGTAGTACTAATCGTTATATAGATATCGTAGGCTAGAGGCCGCGAACAAATACTATAGCTACGATACCTAAAAATAGGCTACCTACCTCGCCGCCGCCGCTATCGATCCCTCTATAGAGGATAAAAAGAAGTAGAAGAAGAACGCTATATAAGCATAGAGCCTACCTTTTACTACTACATCTACTAATTATTATATATAGCGCCTACTTAAAGAAGCGTAATACTGCTAGCCGCATACTCGAGACGGATTAGAGCAAGCCGGCGAAGGATGTATATAAGATGTAAGCTTAGCTTTTGCGTTCGCTACTTATTCGTTATACATTCGCTAACATCTACGCTTATAGGTACTCTCGCGAGAAGAATAGCGAGGCTTGCTACGTCTAGGCTAATAGTAGGAAGGAGGCTTACGCCTACTACCGCTACTAGGGCAAGACCGTAAGTACACGTTCGCCGTCTATTCGTCGTATACTCTCGCTAATTAACACTCCGAAGGGCTACGATGTTTACGACGACACCCCTCCGGCCTCCTTACTCGAAGACCGCCTTACGGTAGCCGAAACGAGCCTTACGGCGGCTTAAGCTACGATTACTCTACTCGATAAGCGGATCCTTAAGATAGAGGCCGATTCGAAGAAGCAAAACGGTTAATTAGGCGAGATCTTTACGGCCTTTACGTTGTTTAAGTAGGAGGTACGTCCGCAGCTTACGCTACATAAGCGATAGCTGCTATAGTCTACCTACAAGGTGCCTATAAGGTAGACGATGTAAGACGCTAGGTGTTTAGGTTAGCCTTCGGCACCGCGCGTATTACGGATGCGCTACTATTAATAGAGTTAAGCGAGTTAGCGGCCTCTAGCCGAGAGCCGACTCCTCTTATTCGTAGTCCGCTATTCGAGGGCTTCGATAATCCTTTCGTCCAGCAGTAGTGTAGTATAGCAGTAGCAGTGTTAGTCGCACGATAGCAGCTTATAGTGCAGCAAATAGAAGAAGTTAACTCGTATATTCGTGCCTATTCGCTATGTATTCGTGCCTCCGAGACTCTCTAAACCGTCTATTGTTAGACTCCTTAGTCCGTATTTAACTACATATAGCCTTTAATGCTACACGCCGTGCTGCTAGCGATACCTATTAACTACTGCTATCGCCTCTACGAGGAAGCTATTATCGCGAGGGCCTACAATATGCTACGGTTACTTATTAGCAAACTACTACGGCAGATTATTAGTAAACTCCTCCTTATTAGCCTACTATTTATTATCGCCTTACTCTAGAGTGTTAACGCCGATAGGCTCCTTATATTGCTCTAGCTCTAGCCTATCGAATACTCGCTCGTTAGCTTCTCTATATATAAAGTCGTTGTTCGGATTAGGCCTCTAGTGCTTAGCAGTATACGGCTTCGGCGACTCGGCTAGTGCATCCGTGCCGTATATACGAAACAGCTCACGAATAGCAGCACGTAGAGTTATGTATGCCTATAGATAGATGCGATACTTCTCTCGGTCCGTTGCCTTACTAGAGACCGGTATGTTAAAGCCTTAACGCTATAGCGTCCGCTCGTACTAGTCTATAGTCGCCGGTGGAAGATATTTATTAAGCTGGAAGCCTATGTTAAGATGTTAGTAGTAGGCTTGGAGTTTAAGTTAGGATGTGCGTTAGGGTAAGGGAGTGCGATTAGGCTACGAATGCTTAGCGAACACGCTCGCTAAGTAACTCCTAACCCGCTAGCTGCTTAAGTCTACTTAGCTTAACAAACTTAGAGCGAGGAAAAACGGCTCGCGAGTAGTCTACGAACGGGTACGAACATACCTTTAAGGTCCCTCCTTATTAGTTTAAGAAGCTCTCCTAGCACACGAATGCCTATCTCTTAAAAGCTAAATAACCTTAGGTTAGAGTACATCGTCGACGGTATGCCGCTTATAACCTATGGACGGCTCTTGTCCGAGCGGATATAATGCGTGTTCTAGAGGTGCACGAAGTTAAGGACCGTCTACCTTATAATCGGCATATATATAAATAGCATAGCGATCCGATCGTACTTGTTCTTCTTAAGATACAGCCCCTATAGGTATAGCTCCATAAAGAACTAGCGCTAACGAGCAGTACTTACTATCTATTAACGCTACCAACTCTCGATGCGCTAGTTTATCTTACTAGTGCTATATCGAAAGCACTCGTCGAAGGAAATGTCCTAGCGTTAGACGGTTAGTTTATAGCGCTTAATCGATCCTTTAAGCCTATATCTACCTCGTCGCTATCGTGTAGTTGCTAACGGAGTGTTAGATAAGCGTCTACCGTATAGCGAGTCTCTCCGCCGCGATCGCTCTAAAGTATACGGGGACTAAACAGGGTTGTTAGCTCGCAATCGTTGTGTATTCGTTGAAGGATCGTACTTATATTACCTTCCCCTCGTCCGCCGTCTTAACGTACTACTTCTATACGGATACCTGCGTTCGTCCGGTAATGCCGATATATATCTATGTTATATAGCAGGCGAAGGCGTCTATGTAGCTATAGATCTGGAAGCCAAAGTACTCTAGCTTATAGTATGCATCTATTAACTATGCATAGTTCGGTCCTAGTATAATAATAGCTCTACGGTGCTACTTCGTAGCGAAGGTCCGGCGGTAAACGCTATCTGGATTCAACTCTTTAAGGATCTTATAGACTATGTCTCGGCCGACGATAGTGTATTTGTTCCGCATATGCTCGTATAGCATTCGTCGACCAAGAGCTTCGACATCGCCGTCGTCTAGCTCCTCGCGAAGGACTATTCGAATCGCCTCCTTAGTAGCTATACGGTTAGCCGTAGCGACCTTCTTATATAAGCCTATCTTCTAGCGTATTCGCTTAACACGCGTAGGGCCAACAATAAATCTATCGTCCTCTAGTAAGCAAGAAGTGTATAGGTTACTTAGTCGAAGGACGTGGAAGGCGTAGGTAATCCGATATCGTAGCATTACTATATCCTTTACGGCTAGACGGTTGGAACAATGCTTTACGTTCCACCTCTTTAGCACCCTTTAGAAGGTCCGTTTAGGGACATTAACACTATAGAGGTTAAGCAAGTCCTATCGAACCGCTAACTGCGAAGAGCCGTCGGCAATACGTATAGTAATCCAGTCGCGGAAGTCCTTAACATCTACTAGTCGTACTAATAGGCTTAGCGGTTAGCTCTACTCGATAATCGTCGCTATAGTAGGGGGGTCCTCCGAGCGTATAGCGAGCGGATAAACGGAGGGGATGTTAATATTAATAATAAGGAGTGCGGCTAGAGTAGCCGAGGGAAAGTTATCGTCCGGGTAGGAGTACGTAATCGCGAACGCTAGGCGAATAGGCGCGAGCGGGGTAGGGGTCCCCCATTTATTCGATCCTACAACTTATAGACTAAACAATGCACTTAATTAAGGAGTAGTAAGTCGCATCTCGTTTTGTATATATAAGGAGCTAAGATCTAGCGAATAAGCCTACGAACTACCTACGAACGGGCGTCGGAGATCCCCCCTTATAATATATATAGGCGAATCCCTACATTATCGACCTACAAATCCGCTTCTAGAGTAACATACTAGATAGTAGTAGTATTATCGAGGGTAGTTGCGGCGGAGGGAGACGTGCTAATAAAGATCGATATCGCTAAAGTCTACGGCGCCGATAGATCGACTCCGCCTAGGTTTACGCTACCTCCGAAGAGATCGTTGTCGTTAAGAGAAAGGTTAGCGTCGTGCACCGGCTCCACCCTCTTATACCTCTACCGTAGGCTCTACTACTAGCTCTACTAATAGCTTAGCCGATAGCTCCGTACTAGCGTACGCCTAGCGTCGCCGATAGCACGGTACTAATAGTACGGTGCCGATAGTACGGTGCCGATAAGTACCTACCGATAGCGACGCCGTCTACGACGCCGTTAGCGCCGCCGTAGCGGAGCCGCCCTCCCCTAGGGTATATATATACGCCTACCGCTACCCTAATGCTACTTCCTTTCTATAACGGTAGTGCCCTCTATGTTAAGAAAGGCCTCTATAAGGGTCTATATAGCTAGTAGGTACACGCTAGGAACATTCGAAGGGCGTTCGGCTACGAAAAAGTCTACGAATAGGCCTCGAACCGGCTACGAATACGAGCCGCAGTTTCCTAGTGCTTCTATTATATAGCGGAGATACGGATTAAAGGAGTCCTTAGGCCTCTTATTAGCTACAGTTATTATTGCATAATTAGTCGATTTATATTACACGTATGCCGCCTAGTCGTAATGCTTACTCGCGGCTATTCGTAGGGCGTTCGCGGGGCTTAATCGGGAAGGAGTAGTCCGATATTAGAGTTTTTAACAAAGTCTAGAACTAATTAGAAGGGTTATAGCTCTAGCTACCCTAGGCTAGCCCTACATTCGCCGCGATTCGTAGGGCGTTCGCACCCCCTTATTGGGGGAGAGGAGTTCTACCTCTTCCTAAGGTTTACCGAGGATATTTGGTGCCCTCTTCCTTTATATCTCGCTCGCTCCTTCGTCTACCCTCTCTCCTTACCTATACTACTTCCACTATATCTTCTTCTACTATAGTAGCATTAGAGCGTCGTGTTTAGGGTACGAACTGCACCGTCCTTAGCTAACCGTACACCTAATACTAGCTAGATAATAATAACTTCTATAAGGACTACAACCGTCTAAATCCACGACGCGCCCTACTACCTCTACCGGCGGGTGCTACAAACGCAACTACGAACGCTTATTATACCTCGTTCGCATCCTTGCCTAACGAAGCTAAAGGGCATCGCTAGACGAGCACCTCGCGAATGTAGCTTCGACCGTAGCAATATAGCGTAGCCGGCTACCCTATTTAGGCTAGTAGTGCTAGCGCTATAGCAATCTTAGGCCGCTAGCTAAGGGCTACGGACAATCTAGGAACTATAGCATCGCTATCGCCGTCGCTAGTTAAACTAGGTAGTCGTAGAGGGAAGGCTCTAGTGCCGAAGAGTGTCCTACCCGAGTTCTTCTACGTCCGCCTTTACGTCTACGAGTAGTAGTAGCATACCTCGAAGAAGACGTATAAGGTTATAATAGCTCTACTAGTCCAGGAATACTAAGGGTTTAATAGCTTTACGCAGTTAATGCTAGACGTATATATAAAGCCGGAGGACTTCCTCGGATTCCTCCTTTCTCGCGTGCCTAAGGCCGATATCGCTAATCTAACGAACCGGCGAAGCTTCTACGAATACATCGCGATTACCGACCTAAGTAGACCGGCTAGAGCGTCGACGGTGTTAAGATTAGCGCTTTCGACTAGCAACGTAGTAGCTAACCTATAGCCGTTCGACGTTAAGGGGTATAGTAAAGGGAAGGCTATAAGGCAGATCTATACTGTTAACATTGCTCTAATAATGTATACTAGGAGGATAAGGCAATTCAGGGCAGCAGAGGTAGCTTACGAGCTTAAGGAGAGCATAAAGCTAGAGGCTGTTTATAAAGAGATAGCAGCTCGAGATAAGGCGAAGGTAGAGGGTAGGGAATATATATAAGGGGAAGAGATTAATCCTACACTTGTCGACGGTATAGACCTATTATATCTACTAGCGTATAAGAAGATAGTAGTAGCTCGAGATCGCGCTTAGCTCGGCTAACGAGTGTATTCGGTAGAGGGGGAGGAAGACGAGAGGGATCTAGACGGTGCGGATAAAGGAGCTAGTAAGCCCGAATACATCTCCGACTTAGCCGACGATAAAGACCTATTTGTTAACGCGGAGGAGGACAATCTAGGTAAAGGCACCGCGAACACCGGTAGCGAGTATAATACGAACGGCGGCAACGACCTTTCCTAGGCGCTAGATATAAGGGCTATAGTAGAGGATACAACGGTAAGCGTATATATACCTAGACTAGTGCTAACGCTAACGCCGACGCTAATGGAGCCGACGGTTAGCGGCCTCGATAAGCATGCTAAGGGTAATAATAATAAGGCCGTATCGCCGCCTTAATTGCCGTAGGGACCGTAACGTAAGAAGCAGCGTATTGCTAGAGCCGTAGGTCCGAAGAAGGCTACTACGAAGAAGACTACTGCGAAGAAGACTAGTAATCCTTTAACGATAGAGCTTCGGCGGGGAGGTAGTAAACTATTATAGAGCATTCGCCGTACGTTCGTAATAGGCTCGTACGTCCGGAGGTTGCGTTAGTGTAGCTAGAGGCCTTAATTCGGAGGATCGAGGGGAATTTTGATCGATATGTGGGATTTTAATATATGAAGCCTATTTAAACGAGCGTTGCTCAAAGGTTGGCCCGAAGGGGGCTAGACTTATTTGGCATAGTCGCGGGAGCGGCCGAAATTTCGGGAGCTGCCGAAATTTCGAGTAACTAACAATACTTAGCATTTAGCTTCACTCACTTTACTTTATGCAGCAATACGAGCTATTCTTTTCTACAGTAGGGATCGCTACTTAGAAATAAAAGGACGGTACAATAGGGAGAGAGTAAAGGAGGAAGTTAACAATAGGAAGAAATGCAAACGAAAGATCATAACTTCACGCCGTCGTCGTAACCGTCTTAGTCCTATAAGTTCACTACTACTACTACTACTACTACCTCCGCTCCGCTACTATAGGTAGCCCTCCGTCGCGCCGCTCGCTCTCGCGAGCTGTAAGTAATGTCGGCAGTGTAGCAGTGAACAGCATCTAACAGTATATATAGCACATTTTCTTCGAAGACGCTGCCGTTATATAGCAACGCGCCGCCGAGCGTAAGATCGATTAGCTCCGCCTTGCGATGCAGCATCTAACTATATATATAGAGATTCGTTAGTTTAAAAGCGGCTTCGCTTTCACCGCCACCCGTAAGTAAGTTACCTAGCTAGTTATTTTCTAAACTGTGCATCGCACTTTAGAAGCTAATCCACTAACATATAATAGCGCCGCCCGTCGTGCCGCTGCTACGGCACCTCCTCCCCCCCGCCTCCCGGCTTCTACGCCTGCTACGGCGCCTACTCCTGCTCCTGCTCCGGCTCCGCTAGCCTACAACCCTACGTAAGCACACCTAAGAAGAGAGAGGGACCGAGAAAGACTTAAGAGCTACATAGCTATTACACTATAAAGGAGCGAGCGAGCCGATGCAGGAACAGCAACTAATAGGTTACGTAGTCCCGTGGACGACGACGACGACGATAATAATAATGCCGGGTAAGCAATTCTTTTCTTAAGTGACGATTACTGCTAAGAAAACAATTACTAACCCACTCCCGTAGCTTTCCCCTCCCCGCCGCCGCCGACGACGACGACGATAATAATAACGACGAAGACGACGAAGCCGGGTAGGTAATTCCTTTCTTAAGTGGCTAGCGCTGCTTAGAAAACAATTGCTAACCCAGGTATTAATATAGCGCCGTCGCCGCTACCCGCCCGGTTAGCTACCCGCTCGGAAGCGGTACTTTCGAGTACCGTCGCCCGACGGTAACGGATCGCTAGGTAAGTCTCCCCCCCTTCCTTTCCTTTCTAAAGTAGCAGTTGCTGCTTAGAAAAGAATCCAAGCTAACTCGCGCGCGTGTAGTAGTCGTGCACCGTTGCCCGCTAGCGCTAGGCTACGGACGCCGTACGCCGCCGTATTACGTACGTTAGGCGCTGCTAGGAACTTAGCGTCTAGCGTGCGCCGGCGTGCGGACCGTGCCTAGTAGCCGGCCAGGCCGCTCGTTGTTTTGTGCTGCCGCCGGGCCCTAGGTAAGTCTCCCCTCCCTCCTTTCCTTTCTAAAGTAGCAGTTGCTACTTAGAAAAGAATCCAAGCTAACTCGCGCGCGTGTAGGGTTAATACGACCTATAGCAACTACCTATAGAGGAATCTGCCCGTGGGCGGTTATGTTTAGGGCCCGGTAGGCCGGCGGCATTCGAACCTTGCTTTGTAGCGATGTAAGACCGTACTAATGTAGAATAATAGCGAAACGCTTGCCTTCGGGCTATAAGACGGACGAAGAATCTATCGTTCTACCCTCTCGTATATGCTTCCAGATCTCTAAAAGTAACCGCTTGTCCTCCGTCCAATTGTTTCCTAAAGTGCGACTGCTACCTTAGAAAAGAATCGAGCAGAGATTAAAACGATACTCGAGGAGCTTGTACGGCGGCGTTAGTTAATAACGGCTAGCTCCGTCCGCCGGCAGCATCGCGATATGCCCCTACAATCGTTACCCGCTATGCTAGTCGCCTATTCTAGTCGGCTGTCCGTATTGCGTCGAGAGTGCTAGGTCTAGCCTATAGTCGCTCTAAATCAAAGGTGTCCTTAAACAATAGATCTTCTAGCTTCTTAACACGCGATATCGCGACGTAGAACAGCGGCACGTTCTTCCGGCTATTGGAGATGTTAAGGACGACCTGCGGAAGGGTTATGCCCTATGCCTTATAGACGGTAATAGCGTATACGAGCCGGACGGGGAACTGCGTACGTGTGCGGGTTTCGCCTTTATAGAAGAACGTTCTCTACTCGAAGAAGACGGTTAGTAGGGGTGGATTTCCTTTCTAAAGTGGAGGCTGCACTATAGAAAAGAATTAGCGCCCTACCTAAGATCGAAAGATTGGAATTACCGCATACCGATCTCCACGAAACGAGTACTCCTCAATATAGGGCCCATCGTAGCGCGACCTCGGAACGGCAACGAGAAGGCAATACGGCTAATTAGGTGGATCCGCTATTAGCGAGGATCCTACTTTCTATACGATATTATATAGGCGGCACTCGGTGCTATTAACGATACTACGCTCGGTCTAGAGGTTCTATAGGATTATTAGTTTGCAACTAATGCTTACATTAACACGGTTCTCGAGGTAGCTAGCCTTGGGGGCGGGCACCTTAGTAGCGACAGCATAACTGTTAGAGGCAATGCACGAGAACACGGGCTGTCCGCTATCGCGCATACGAGCGAGGTTGTAGGTATCGGCATCTACGTTAGTACTGTATAAGCGGATCGCGTTTTCGAACTAGCGATAAACGGGGTACAGAGGATTAAAATTCGACTGCGGAGATTTAGCACGCTAAGTATAGCAGGGGTTCTTTTCTAAAGTAGTGAACTTAGCTTAGAAAAGAATTGCGGGGATACGGACCTTGCAACGAGTAGACAACGTGCTCTAATGCTCGGATATAACCTCCGTGTTGCGAAGACCTTTAAGAGCTATAGCGAACTCCGCACTACCGCTACGCTATCGCTACTGCATAGTTAACTTAATAGACTTGTTAAATGCACGATACTTCCAAAAGCCCTATAGATTATCTATCGACGGTGTGCTAGCTCCTAGTGGTCGTACTAGCACGTCCGAAAACAGGGCCTTGTCGTTAATAGGAGGGAGTTGCTAGAAGTTACCGAATAGAAGGACATTTACGCCGCCAAACAGCCTCTTATTAAGGAACGCCTACTTAAGGCGGAGGTCGATATAATAGAGGGTAGCGAGGCTAACTATGCTCTTCTTATCGATAATCAGGTACTTACAGTCCTTTAGACGATACTATAGGTCGCTAGTAGGGGCCGAGGGGAGCTTCGCAAAGAACTAATTAATAGGAAGCTTAAACAACGAATGGAGTGTGCTGCTATTAATACCGTATGTAGTAGAGCTAGTCGGCGCGGCACGGATAATTACCGAGCTAGTATGCGGTAACAGGACCTAAAAGAAATGCAATGTTAGACTCCTTAGTCCGGTTTACTCTGCGGAGATCTTTTTTTTTTTCAGGCGCCGAGTTCTTTTCTAAAGCGGCCTATGCACCTTAGAAAAGAAATACACACCTACAAATAGGCCGACAGGGTTTGGATAAGGAATGTCTTCCTAGTACTAGCCCGACCGTCGACGTTGTATAGTAACTGCGGAGGAGCGCTACTACGTATGCTAGACTTGTAGTAGTTTATAACCTCGTCGTAAACTAGCCGTTGCTCGATAGACAACATATCTACTACCTCTGGCGATTGGAAGAGCACCTCCGACTGCTTCGGGTACGTACCCTTAGCCCTCTCCTACTAGCCGGATTAATATATATCCAGCTCTTATCTAGGAAGCAGATCCGCAGCCGCATTATGCTGCTACTAATAAGTGCTAACGTGGAAGTCCCAATCGTATAGCTAATCCTTAGTCCGCTTACTAAGGTCGTCCGGATCCTTACGTCGTGCGACCGGATTTCGATAAACGGTCTATCTAGCGAGCAACTCTATGCCGCTACTAATGCTCCGCTTAGGGGCTTAGTCGGCAGGCTTAAACTTATTATCCTTATCTGGATTATCGAGAACCTTATCTATGTAGTTAAAAGGGTAGCTATGTTCCTCCTACTAACAACAGTAGTAGGCGTCCGCCTAAGTTATATAGCTATCGTACGGTAGGACAGGATACGTGCGAAATAGATAGTAGAGGATAATCTTTATGCGGCAGAAGTTCTCGTAGTCTGGGCTAGTCGACACGGCGGAGTATCTATAAAGATGTGGTTAATTCTTTTCTAAGGTGCTACTTACACTTTAGAAAGAAATACCTTAGTATGTAACAGAGTATCCGATTAGGAGCGTTAGGCCGAGGCTAAGGGGTTTTGCCCTTCCTATATTTAAAGCTAGTAAGGAACGTGAACAGCGTTACATCCTCGTGCGTGTTAGGTCTGGCCTTATACTTCTCGAGGGCAGTCCGACTACGTTCGACCTCCTTACCGGCCTTATCGAGCTCGACGGATGTCCCAAGCTAATCCTCAGACCGACAGTCGAGGCTAATAGCCTCGCGGCTACTATGCGAGAGTAGCAAGCCGAAGAGGATGTGGGAAACCTCCTACGCTAACTAGTCCCTCTCGGCGATTAAGCGGTTAATAGTCTTGTTTGCTAGCGACAGTGTAGGCTGGAAATAGGTTAGATTTCTTTTCTAAAGTGAGATACACAGTTTAGAAAAGAACTACCCACCCGATTCTTATTCAAAAACGGCGCTAGACTTCCGGCGATCTACTAGTACGTTAACGTCGTAGGCTTATTCTTGGTCGCGTATTTCCCGACGTAGTTAATTACTACCTTCGTAGACGTATAGGGCGAGATGTTACTGTTCGCTCGCTAGGCTAGCGCGACCGTAGGGCAATACGCGTTTATTATGCAGTCGTTCGAGGCAGCATTAAACAGAGGGTAGTGGGGATTGCGGCCACGGTTAGTCGTTGTAGGGCCTATAGCTCGAGGGAAGTGGAACCGGCACTTGGTCGGTGCATTAGGCGGAGCGCCTCTTACCCGTCGCTAGTAGTAACCCTACGACATGTTAGACTCCTTAGTCCGTAATTGTGGGATCGGATTTATTTTCTAAGTAGGAAATCCCACTTTAGAAAAGAATCCGCGCCCTACTAGTATAGGAAGAAGAAGAGAGGGAGGCGGCGGTAGCGGCTACTATGCGTCCAAAGTCGCTCGCCCCGCCGCCGTCCAAAGTCGCTTACCCTACTAGTGTAGGAAGAGAAGAAAAAAGAGGTAGAAGGGGGGGTATAAATACCCCGTAGCGGCGGCGGTGCGATAGAGGTAACGAACGATAGACATGCTTACCTTACTTCTATCGCACGAGTGCTACTGCACGCGATTTACGACGTCCGACAGATCCTTAAGGGTGTTAGTTAGCTTATTAGTAGTAGTGTTATACACACCTCGAGTACTAATACCGGCGCGAGCCCTACCTAGCTAAGGATTAACCGCAACGATATGCTTATCCCAAAAGGCGGTAAAGGCGGCGCGATCTGTCTCGTCCTCGATGTCGCTATATGCTTCCGGCATAACACGTGGATCGTACTATGCGCAGCTATAGACATGCGTGCTGCCGCGGCCTTAAAACTCGTACCGGAACTAGTAGTTAACGATGCCGAACTTCGGCTTAAGAACCTGCAAAACAGGTTAGAATTTTGTTCTAAAGTGGCTACTATAGAAATAAACACTAACCTAATCAAAGAAGGAGGTGAACCGGTCGTGGAAATGCTAAGTCGCAACGTATAGATAGTTACGGAGGTTATTGCGACCGATCTGAAGCCGTTCTACATTAGTGCTATTCTTCCACCGCTCGTAGTTAGGCAGCAGTCGATGCAGACTATCCCACTGTATGTTAGCCGCGCTAAACGTAAAGAAGAATGCGGGTTTTCCTAGAAGCGGGATTAGCATTCTTTTCTAAAGTAATAAGAGCGCCTTAGAAAAGAATTGCCTACCCAACGCATAGACGTATAATGTTAGCTCCGACCGCTTCTTGTTCTAGAAAGGCCGAATCCCCTTAACGGTCGTAGATCCACGGACAACGCGGTTAAGGAGGGCCTGGGCCTAGCGAGTGTCCTTACGGAGGTGTTCTCGCAGCTCGTTAAGGGTTATCGCATAGCCGTCCTTACGATTAATAATCCAGCGCGACCGGCTGCTACTAATGTAACGCATCCACGTGTTAAAGACGGCGTAGCGGAAGCGCTAGTAACGGGCGAATAGAGCTTTAGAAAATAATTGCAGGCATACCGCTGCGAGTCTCGCGAGAACAGTAGCCTCCTCGTCTGGACTGGAGTTATTGTCGCTATTAGGCGGCTAAACTAGCATAGGAGCGCTATTATTAGCACGACGACGCTTTGTAGTGCGTTGTACTCGACACTCGTTATAGGCGGCAAACTCTCTACCTATAGCATTGCGGAAGGAGGCAATAGGCAGTAGTCTATCGTAAGGCCGGTCGCGACAGAACTTAGTAGACATTTAGTATTGCATTGTTTGGTTTGTTTTCTAAGGTGGACGCGTGGCTTTAGAAAACAACTCGAGGGCACCACGTTATTACGTGTTGGGAAGTTATATAATACGCAAATTCAACTTTGGCTATAAACTAATTATTCCAACCCCGGTCGAAAAACCAGTTCAGCAATATAGGCCCTTCGGGCTAATTATATAGTATCGCCCGAGTACGAATACTCGGCGAACGCCGTACGAACGTACTCGTTAAATATCTTAAGTCTTACTTCCTACTATTAGATGCCCTTTAACGACTCTCTTATGCGCTACTTCTTCTAGCCTAGCATAACGCTGCATTATTACTACCTTCCTTAGTTAGGTAATTCCTTAATATTGTCTACATCGTCCCTGTTTGCTCTTCTCTAAAAGCTACCTTTTTAGCTTTAAAAACCCTTCCTTAAACAATATTATTATTACTACTACTACCTCCGGCGCTATATAGACCTCCGTATAAGTCTAGACCGTAATTAATACGTACGAATCCTTACCTTACTCGCGCGGCGTTCGTGTACTAATCGTGTTTAGCTTACACCGCCTATAGTAGTCCGGCAATAGCGTTTAGTAGGATTGCTTGCTCTAGAAGTAGTAGAATTAGGTAGTCGAAGCGCTAGATGTCGACGGTAACGCGAATAAGGCGAAGAATGTACTATACGTTCGTTGCTATTCGCTAAGCGTTCGAGAAGCTAATAGCTTAGTACTAACCTCCGCCGCATTAATTATAGTAGGCTGCTAATAGAAGCCGGTAAAGGACGTGCTACTCCGTCTCCCTACGACCGGTATATATATTCGAGCTCTACTACATGTCTAGATACTAACTATTATAGGTGTATTAATGCTAACATCTCCTACACCGTCTACTTATCGGAAGAAGCGTAGTATATATGCTGCCGTATAAAGGGCTTCTCGGTGCGTTCGCCGCCTATTCGATGTGTATTCGTGCTCTTACTAACTCCAATAAGGGCTACCGTGCCTTCGAGGCTCCGCCTCTACTACTAACAACTACTCTAGAATAGTAGGTCGTAGCGCTATAGGAGTAGCTCGATAAGGTAGTATAGGCTTAGCGCATATTAACTAGCAAGTTCGAGTAGTTTAAGGACTACGAGGTGCGCCCTTAGCTAGTACTCTATAAGACGTAGTTATAGTAGTTTAGTAGGCGTATTACCGGTCGCGAGAGATAGGCTATTAATATATTGGACTTAGAGGCTAGACGCGCTAGCGTTCTATAGCGTTATCTACGTTAATAGTATAGAACCTATGCGATTCGAGGAGATAGAGGGCCTTGTCGAGTACGAATAAGTAGCGAACGGCGTACGAGTGTGCTCGTTCCTTCCCTTAGATATCTCTTAGCCGTGTTATTATTATAAACGTTATCGTTTGTTTACCGTAGTTAGGGGTTTGGGTTGTTCCTTTACCTTAAGCGACGATAATAGCAACAACGAGGTCCTATTTATACTATATAACACTCGTAAAGGGTTCGTAGTAGTACTCGTTAATTGCTATATACTTTTCGTAGCTTTAAGGCGTGTATTCGGCGACTTTTATGTATATCTGCTCGTTGTAGTTAATTGTTTATTAAAACCGCACTTAAACATACACGAATTGACCACTCGTAAGGCATTCGCGCACTAATATCGCGATTAGCGATGTTTTTCGACGATGTTATTAATAATTATTGGTCTGGGATATATATTCTCTAATAATCTCTTCGATTTTCTCGCTCGCGACGTTCTTGGTGCACTCGCTCACCAAAACCCTTAGCTTTGTGAAATTCGAAGAGATTGAGAAAGTTCTGAAATCCCGAATCTGGCGGTGTGTATCATTTCGGCCGCGGTAGAAAAGCGGGCAGCAGATCGACTGCCTCCCTGGCTGGAAATGCCTCCGTGGTGGACTGCCTCCTTGGTGGACTCCCTCCTTGGTGAGAAGTACTGGCATATCAAGGTGCGACCTCGATGCGACCGACACCACGGAACCATCTGGACCCTCTCCGAAGAGGGTATTTGCAATTTGACATCATGCAAGTCTCTTTGGAGATGACCATCCTCGTGGCTGGCCAACATTACCTAGAGCAATGTGTGGGAAGAGCCTGTTGTTCATGGTCGTTGCTCGTCGCCGAGCCCTTGCGATTTGACGGCATTCAAGATTGTACCTGGTTGGCCATTGTGCGGATCACAGGGATGTCCTGGAAGCATTGTACATTTGCAACTTCAATGCAGCCTCGCCGACCTACAGTGCTGTGTATCGCAGCTCTTCTATAACAACACGTGTTCGCGGCGTGCGTGACGGTGCGTCCCGCGGACCTTGGATTGCCAGGACATGGCTCCATGCAACGCAGACATTTGCGGTCTTCCACGAACCTGTCACTCTCAGACAGGGCTGAGGCCAAACCAGGGCCTGCAAGATCGAACTCCAAACCACAGCGATTTGTCGAGAAACTTGAACCCATCGGCCTGGTCGATCCCGTACGCGAGCGAATATGACCACATCGCCCCAAAGCCGTCTAGCCGTGCGGATGCGAGATGCCTCGTGTCTTTATACCATGCCGGCCGGGCCTTGATCGCGAAAGATGGTCAATCCCTCAATTTGGACACAGTGCTGAAAACTCTTGGTCTACAAAGACATCCGCATGCCCAACTTTTCCATACCTTGAGTTCAAACTCGGCACTCTACGCATTTCTCACATCTGCGGACCTTCCCAATCCGGCTCAAAATGCTCTACCTACGCAGCATCTCCTCTCTGCTGCTGCTCGCTTCCACCGTCTCGGCAGCGTGCAATGCTGACGAAAGAGTTCGGACCGCGCGACAAGTCGCCACCGGTGTGCAAGATGTCCTTTGAATACATTGAGACCTCGCTGACGCTATGACTGGGTAGCCTACAACGCCGAAGGCCTCGCCGAATCCGCAGAAGCTTTCAAGCTGGTATGGCATCCCGCTATCCTGCCGCTTGTCTCATGACTCTGACTCGACGCTGTCATGTAGGTTCCGTGGGGCGCTCCAGACTCTGCTGGCCCATGCGTGACGACCATGTAAGACTTGCAGACCGGAACACATCCTCTCGTATCTGCTGATACTCGCTCAAGTATTCCCGATGGACTCAACTGCGCCATCACTGTCGCGACCACGGGTGCTGGAACATACGAGTTCGCCGGTATGCGTCGTGCTCACATTCATGCATCGACAACGGGCTGATCTTTTCCAGTCGAGACCCGACAAGTGTTCAACCACGTGGACATCGAGGAGGCAACACGTTTGTAGTCCTTCTTTGCAGCGAGCAGCGCCCATCTGCTAACACAATTTTCAGCATTCGACAATGGCACCGTTCTACTCAGCGTTGAAGTCCACCTAGGCGCTCGTCAATTTGTCCCGGTGCGTCGTTGACCTTCATTCTTCCTTCCGAGAGACGCAGACTGATGAGACTGTAGTTGGCCACCAGCTTCCACGGATACGTTTACATGGACTACAACGACGACTGTCGCATCTACTCGGCTCGCGGCTACGCCGACGTACCGACTTCTGTCCTTAGTTTCTTCACCGCTCAAGCCGTGGGTGTCCCGGGAGGTGGGCTCGGCGACGTGTGCAAGCCTCTGCCCGTCGTGGGAGAGTAGTTGAGAGTACGCTACTGGAGCTGAAACGTGATCTGCATGGGTTGTTTGGCGGGCATTGCGGTGTGCGTTACCGGTCCCGACTGGCTATAATGGGTTACGAGCCGTTCATCATGAGCGACTGCTGATGCGAATGCGCAATGAAAATGCCTTTGCCCATTTTCTTCTTTCATTTGCTGTCTCAATCGGCATGTTGGCTTGTCGAGGTACGCCGTCTCGTCCGCCGTAGGAGAACTAATCCAGGCGTTCGAGGACTGACTCGGGCTTTCGTCCGCAGCATCGTATCGCGCATCGGCGTATGGTCTCCATTCAGAATGATGGGAAAGACCAAGGCGTACCGACGATAGAGTAGCAGGCAGCACCGCCGCACGCATCGTGGCTGGCTGACGAGCACAAGCCGGATCATTGTCGATTGACAGAGCGAGAAGAGACGTATTGGGCCAATCTCGGAGATTGTCAAGGCCGTTCAAACCATGAGGTCGAAGCTTGCTTCTATCTTCGTCGAACTCCGAGCGCTCTAGCCGCCGGCAAAGCAGCAAGCAGGTACGCTACCGGGCAAAGCGGCAAAGTGGAAGGTTTAGCTATCGTCATTGCTATATTTGAAGGCTAAGAAGCGGTGTGAAGGCTCATACTCGAGAGCACATCCAACTCCGCATCTATCTAAGCTGAAGCACTGCCAGAAGCTCTTCTCGCATCGCAAGGCCAACGCAAGTCCACCATGGGCCGCATCACAATCGAATCCGAAACAGTCTATTCCCGACCAGCCGAACAGATCTACGACTTCGTGACCAATCCCGCCAACTGGGGACGAACCTACCAAGGCAGCGGAGGTCTTCACGACAGCAACGCCAAGCTCGAACTGCCGCTGAAATTCGGCGATGAATGGACAGAAGCCGTCCCACTCAAGGACAACACATATGTCGCTACCTGGACTTTGATCACCGTGGAGCGGCCGCGGAGATGGGTCTTCCAGCAAGTCAACGGCATCGGAGCTCATGCTGACGGAAAGGGGGACAGCAAGGGCGTCGAGGGTACGACAACCATCTCGTACTTTTTTGAGCCGGCGGCTGGAGAAGGCAAGACACTTTTTCGGCGGAAAATCGAGTATGACCTTCCCAAGGGTGTGGATATTGCGCCGGACCTTCTGGCTGCCAGTGGACCGCGCGGCATCGATCGATACCATGCTGCCGTTGAGAAGTCGCTCGCGGAAGAGTTTGGGGTAGGAACTTTGTAAGCTGAGTTTTGGGATGGCGAATGCGTGGGCCCTGGAACAGTCGATCTCGTTTCCTTTCAAGCTTGCGATTGCACCCACGAGGAAATCGAAACCGTGCACGATAATATCAACAGTACGAAAGTTCAAGCAACGAGAGAAATTTCCTTCTGCTTAACCAGACGCCGAATACCGTCACGGATGTTGTACCTCATGGTATTCCTCCCCACCTTCAAAACGATGGAACTGATGAAATTACTTTGATCGTTGTCGATGCGTAGGCGCCGCACTGCATAGCCATCGAGAAGCGGACATGCAGTATCTATGCGTGTGGTGGACATTCGAGCCTCGCAATGCCTCTGCCGATACCCCGACCCGCTGGTCTTGCACTGCAGCACTTTCTAATCGCAGAAGCATGCCCCGTGTCTGTCACTATGAAATCGTCATTTATCCTAGCTTCCTTTGCGGCATTACAGGGCCCCATGTGTTCGCTGGCTGAAATTCTCCGCAGTAGCCGTTGCATTGAGGGCATTTTGCCTGTTGAAAGGAACAGGAATTAACCAGCGAAGGGGAAAGGGGCAGAAAGACTAGATTTGCGGAATGGAGGGGCTCGTCGAAGCCACGGGAACACCGAGAGCGACTCAAATGGCGGTGATAATGGTGGTTAGCTGCATGGCTTTTGAGTTGACGTCGTTTTGTCCTGGCTATGGAAAGCTTCGCTGCGAGGCGAGTCTTTGGGAGACGGACGAGAGAGAGAGGCGGGTGAGGCGGTGTATCGTCACTGCCCGTCGAGTTGAACGGATATAGACGCGGGTTAGGCGACCTTTATCTTGGCGATGCAAAGGGACATCGACGGTTTTCTCGAGCAGATGTTGAAGTGCTTCATGGACGGGGCATTGAGTCAAGCTTGTGATTGGATTTGCCGAACGCTTTGTCTGAACGACCGACATCAAACCGACGACAACATTCGATGCGAGGTGGAAGAGGCTGCAACGGAGATGGATTTCTCAATCGCTACAGCTGTAGTCCATTTCCTCCGCCACCTGCCCTGACATTTTCGAGCTTCACGACGAGCAGTCGAACCTTTTTCGCAGACGAACAACCGATAGCTTCGTACTTCGTGCTGCGGCAAGAGGATCGCGGGCGACTTAATGATGGTTGCATTTGGCATCGCAATAGCAGGCACCCTGTTCGCTGTGAAGATGCCATTCATGTCAGTACACCTAGAGTATGTGACCTGCAAATTCAAGGGCGCAACACTTACCAGATTGGGCAGTAATTCCCGGATTGGCTGCATATGTCGGCGCAGTCGCGACAATCCTCGGCCTGTGCCATATTAGCAATGGAACGGTGTGCTTGTGCGAGGCGGAAAAGAGAGATCCTACTGCGACCATGGATCCCATGAGGCCGACGAAAACGGCGACGAAGGTGATGAACTTCATGTTGGCGTGGACTTGGGTGACTTTGTTTCAGCTGCGGAAGTTTGGCTTGTGTGGATGCGTCAACGGATTGAGGTCTGCGGATGAGCCTTTGGCCACCTCTTTATCTTTCTCCCAAGCGGAATCATCGGAACGGATTCCTGGAAGACCCATGCAGATCGCAGGCATGACGATTCGTGCAGAATATTTATGGAGCACGTTGCCCGATGCCCCTGCAGCAACCCTGTTTGAACAACCATTGCAATTTCCGAGTTCACGCTTTGGCACAAGAACTCCTTATGGGGCAGACCCGGTAGCGACGCTTAGAAGAGTTGCCTGACAGCCAACAATGTTGCGGAGCTGTTATTCATAGCCTGGCTTTTTCTTATTCATAGCCTCGCCCACCAAATCACTGCGCAGCCTTGCTCCCCTCGTCCCTCGGGTTACGGCTTTGCTAACGACAACAATATAGTTATCCTAACTGGCCAAACGACGAGGTGTCCGCGACCGAAACCCCTCCGCTATTAGGGGATAGTCGCAAGCTCCTAAACTACCTACTCTAGGCCGCGAGGGGGGCCCCTCGGATCGCTCCCCACGTAATCTTAGTTGGAGGCTATGAATAAGAAAAGGCTAGGCTATAAATAACAGTCGGGACAATGTTGCGCCTGATCTTGTGAACCTTATCCAAGAATAGCCTGGTCCTACAAGCTATTCATCCCTTTGTAGGTAGAGCGGTAATTCCGCTAAGAAAGCTAAGCATCCTTAGTGGACGGCTGTCCTATGTTAGTGCTAAAATTACAGCTACTGGGGCAGGGGTGAAATGTAGCCCATCCTGTCCTGGTCCTTACAAGTATAATTATGTTTTTTTGAATTTATCCGATCGAGGAGACCGACGAGAGCTACGGCGATAAGGGTAGTAAGGTTTATAGTTGCGAGGTGTTGTTTGAAGTAGTTGTTGGTGGATCTAATTCAGTAGGAGGGGCCGCTCTAAAGGATAGACGTCTAGTAATAGGTCGTTGTATTAATGTTTGTAAAGGCGAAAAGGAGTTTTCGAGGAACACTAAGACTTATAGCCGGACGCCGGCGGATTAGCTTCGGGAAAGACTATGCGAATCGTAGGGGCTAGAACGTAAAGTGGACGGTTAGGCTCTACTCCCTATCGTAGCTAGAACTAGAACATATTTACTACCTCTTTTTCGAGCGGTTTTTATGCTCTTAGCGTAATAGACTTCCGGTCTATTAACGGCGTGAACTCTCACCTCTTACGCTTGCCTTCGTATAGCAATCTAGAGCGATAATCTAGTAACTGCTTTTACTAGCTTAGTAGAAGTGCTTACTAGCTCGTTAGCGCTATAATAGGTATAGTATGGACGTTGTTACCGCTAAAGCCGGAAGGTTATATATATTCGTATTGTTTACGTATTACGTTAGCGTTCTCGCTCTTACTACTACTATATTATAATATAGTTAGTATAGACTATATATCTAATATAGTAAGATATCGTCTTAATCGTAGCGGATAACACTACTACTTATATATACTAGCGACGTGCTTATTAGTAATACCTTCGTAGGCTCCAGCCCTTTAGAGCAGTACTAGTAGTAGTATCGCGCCTTTAAGTAATAGCGCTAATACGAATAATAGTAGTAGTAGTAGTAGCGACTATATAGATATAGCTACGAGTAGCTACGGCCGAACTATTATAAATACTATTAAACCTAACAAGTACTATTACGCTATAAGGAGTATAATAGCTTTACGACGCTAGTAGGCCCTCTAATTGACCTTACTAGATCCACTTCTTATACGCGATATACGCCGCCGTACGTAGAGTCGAGTCTATTACTACTACTATAATATTAGTCGCTCGTATACCAGCTAATTATAGAGTAATAGCGGAGCTAGTAGCTAGAAGCTCGGCTAGGCTAGTAGCTATTAGATTGGATAATTCGTGGAAAACGTTAACTCTAGATCCGTAGTAGAAAGAGGTAGAGGTAGTAGATACGAGCAATCTAGATAAGGAAGATAATAGTAATAGCTTATTAGCTAAGATGCTAAAGATTAGTAAGAAGGGCAATAAACTCTAGACGTTTGAGTAGAAGTATATTAACTATATGCTCGATAAGTAGATTATAGTATAGGAGACAATCTTTAACTACGAAGAAGCGGCTAGGAAGGAACCCTTATTAGCCTCCTTTTTTAAGACTATCGAAACGGCTATTACGAGGTAGACGGATCCACTATATAAGACGAAAAGCCTATAGCGGATAGTCCTTAGTAACTCTACTTGTAAGGGCTAGGTCCGTAAATACGAGGATCTTATAAAGTAGAAGGTTATTAGTACTAGCTAGCTAGAGTCTTAAGTCTTTTAATTTTATAGGCGTTAGCTCGAGCTTATAAAGTAGTAGAAGGTATACTAGGATCGGAAGAAGATAACTAAAGAGTAGCGTTTAAAGGAGGACGAGTAGAAAGAGCGTTATCGTATACGTATATTAAAGAGAGCTCGCGATCGAGAGGGTAGCGGTAAGGAAGCCGGCGAGGCTACTAAGGGTAGTAAATCTACTAAGAAGGTTTAGTTAATACCTAATAGTCGGCCGAAAGCTAAACGTCGCTTAGTAAAGAAGGCTAAGGTAGAAGAACGTCGTATCTATACTAATACTACCGCTACTCTAGATAAACTAACCGAGTAGATAGCGATTAACCGCGCGGCTAATACTAAGGGGGACGATAGGTTCTTCGTAGTATTAGAAAAGCTAGTAGATACGCCTACGAATAATCCGAATGTCGCGGTAATAATAAAGGAAGTTAGCAAGTTAAAGGAGTCGATAAAGAAGGTTAGCGAGCTAGAGGGATTAATAATAGAGTTTCTAAGGAAGTAGTAAGGAAGTACGGTTAGCGATTAATAAGTAATATTAGTAGAAGAGTCGATAGAGATATAGTAAGATTAGTCGTTATTTAAGAATTGCGAGGTAGAGTTTAGTAGTCCTTGTTTAAGAACACCTTTACTAAAATTTATAGTATAATATAAGGGAGTCCTTACTAATAGCTATTATCCTAGCCCTTTCTACCCTTATCTTTCGCTACCTGGAACAACCTAGCGTAGGAAATAATAGAAGAGCTTATACTAATAATAGAGGGACCTCTATACCTATATAGACGGCCTTTAGGCCTCTACCGGCGACTAAGGGCCCTCCGCTAGTATGCGAAGGAACATATATAGATAGGCGAGACCTCTCTAGTCTATTCCTCTCTCTATCGAATCGAGTCGTTACCTACTAAGCTCTCTTGTTTTTTAGTTCTAGCCTACGAATATTCCTAAGCTACTTCTAATACGCGATTCGATTAAACAACCCGTATAACGGTACCGAACTAGCTCGACATAGTACCTAAGTCTTTACGAAGGTAGGATAAATCCTTATCTAATACTACCCTATGCTAACCGGGTACCGACTCGCTCCCTAACCTATCTACTAAGGCTACCTCGGGCTAGTAGGGCCTAGAACCTACCGGCTAGCCGGTTTCCCCAATACTACGCTACCTACGAGTTTATAGAGCTCTAGCGTAGGATAAAGGAACTTTAGTCTGAAGTAACCGGAGGCGACCTAATAAGCCCCTAATAGGAGACTCTTACTAAGCTTTTTATAGGAATCGACCCTTCTAATAAGATAAGGGATAGTTTGCCTAAGTTAAAGGAACCTCTAGTCTTTAAGAGTAAGACCCGGCCAATTATAAGGATTAGGTCTAGACGCTAGAACGTATGTTCCGAAGGTACTAGGACTTTACTAATCGAGAGGATCGTAGGGTCGATTACGCCGTAGACTATATAGGGAAGCTCTAGTAGGATTACTAGGAGCGCTATATAGATAGCGATAGCTACTAGGGAGCGCTAGCTTAGGCTATAATAAAATAGGTTATACTTAACTATATAGGTACTAAAGTAGAACGCCATAAGAAGGCCTATAAATAGCTAAAGAAGGCTTTACTAGGAACCTACGCCCCCGATAAACTCCTAGAGGAGTTAAAGATCCTCTAGAAGGAGTTAGACGAGGGTAGCGATAATCGAAAAGTCCTTAATCTCTACTTAGCTCTACCCCTTATATTTAGAAGGATCCTCTCTAACTACCCTACCCCGCCGGCAAGCCTAGTAGGGGTAGAGGAGAGGGTAAATAAGACGTATAGGATCATCGAGGCTAAGAAGTAGGAGGTAAGGGAGACTACTAGTTCTAGACGTAGTAATAGGGGTAGGAGGAAGCGGTCTAGTAACGCTTCGAACCCGCCTAAGCCTAAGAAGAATAGCTCTAACGATAGATCGGACTAGAAAGGCCTATCTAAGGCAACCTACTACGGATGCTAGTAGGTTAGCTATATAAGGCGCGACTGCCCGAACCCCTCTCTCTAGGAGGACCCGGAAAAAGGGACGCCCCCTAAGTAGACGCTGCTCTTTAGGTAGGCTAGGTCCTCTATAGTAAAGAGTAACGACGCCGGTCCGGTCCGGGATAGCGTAGCGCCTAGTAGGGACGCCTAATATAAGTAAACCTAACCCTAAACAGTCTAGGGAGGACTAGGAAGGTTAAGGGACTAATAGATAGCGGCGCCTAGGATAACTTCTACGACTACCTCCTTACCCGCGATATAGGGTAGGCCGTTTAAGAACCCCCTATAGCGACTCGGTATAAGAACCTAAACGGGTAGTCCCTCTACGTACTTAGAGAAGCTAGGGCTTCCTATAAGTACGTAGATACCGATAGGAAGCTCCGAGGGTACGTCGACACCTTTAGGATAGGATAGATCCACGGCTTTTAGGTAGTCTTAGGAATGCCCTAGCTAGAAAGGTATAACCCGAGCGTTAACTTCTCCTCTAAAGAGGTCTACTAGAGGAAGAAGCTACTAAAGCGCCTAGCTATAGCGATAGTAGGGCTAGAGAGGTTCTACTAGGAGTGCCTTAGGGGCGTAAATACCGCCCTCTATACTATATCGATCTAGGACGTCTTAGAAAGGACTATTCCGGGAAGCGAAGGCATCCCTTAAGCCTACTCTAACTTTAAGGATATCTTCTTAGAGGAGCTCGCGAGTAAGCTCGCCCTATATAGACCCTACGATCTCCAAATCGACCTAGTAGATAGCGCTAAGGTCCCTTTTAGCCTAATATATGCTCTCTTAGAGGCTAAGATAGAAGCTATATACTATTAGCTATCCGAGTACCTAGCGAACGGCTTTATCTAGCGTTCTACCTCCTTAGTAGGCGCCCCGATACTCTTCGCCTATAAGAAGGATAGTACTCTACGCCTCTACGTAGACTATTAGGGGCTAAACGCTATTATAGTAAGAAATAGGGGTAGATTACTACTAATTGGAGAGTCCCTAGACTAGCTATCCGGCGCTAGGTACTTTACTAAGATAGACCTACGCTATACGTACTATCGCGTCCGTATATACGATAGTAATAGGTAGAAGATAGCATTCCGGACTAGATACGGCTACTTGGAATACATAGTTATACCTTTCGGGCTCTATAACGCCCCGGCTATCTTCTAGAACTTTAGTAATAGTGCACTAGTCGGGCTAATTAATGTCTTCTACGTCGTCTACCTTAACGACATCCTAATATTCTCCGAAACGCTCGAGGAATATAAGGACTACGTACGATAGGTACTAGAACGCCTCCGCTAGTATAAGCTATACACTAATCTAAGTAAGTGCGAGTTCTATAAGGACCGGGTAGACTACCTTAGGTAGGTAATTACCTATAACGGCCTTAAGATTAACCTAGAGAGGGTTAGGTCGGTCTAGGAATAGCTAGTACCCTCCTCCGTCTATAATATCCGTGTCTTAATTAGCTTCGCTAACTACTATCGGCGCTTTATCTATAGGTTCTCCCGCCTCTCTACCCCCTTAAATAGGTATACCGAAGGGAAGAGGGAGGTAAAGAACGCTTAGAGAAGGAAGGAACGCGCGCCGCTCTAGCTTAATAAAAAGGCGCTTAAGGATTTTAATAACCTATAGTAGAAATTCTTAGAAGCGCCTATCCTACGCTATTATAACCTAGTACTACCCTATCGGGTAGAGACCGACGCCTCTAGCGAGGTAATCTCGGGGATCTTATCCTAGCCCTACGAGGAAGGGGGTAAGTTATAGTAGTTTCCGATATTATACTTCTCCTAGAAGATAATTACCGTAGAAAGAAACTATAGGACGGAAGATGCCGAACTCCTAGCTATTCTTAACTTCTTTAAACACTTCTACTACTACCTCGAGGGGGCACGGTACTAGGTAGAGCTACTAACCGACTATACGAACCTATAAACCCTCGCTACGACTAAATCTTCAATAAGAAGGTAGGTTAGATAGGCGGAGTAGCTCTCCTAGATTAATTTTAGGACTACCTACCGCCCGGGGAAGGCTAATAGTATAGCCGACGCCCTTAGCCGGCGCCCTAACCTTACGGACGAATCCTACTCTAGCTAGTAGGCAACCGAAGAGGAGGTAGACTCGAGCGTAAGACTATTCCGCGAGGTTTTCTCTACTAGGAAGGGATAGAATAGCCTAGTCCGGTACGTAGGGGCTATAGTACGGCCTAGTACTCTCTAGGGCGACCTTAAGAACGACCTAAGTAGGGATAAGACGTTCTAGAGAGTACTCGCTAAGAAAGCGCTAAGCACTCCTACCCCCTAGGCCGCTAGGTAGGACGTTACGGATAAGGTCGCCTATATAGACTAGAAGGCTTACGTCCCTAAGGAGGTAATAAGGCTCCGCCTCCTATAGGAATATTACGACGACCCCCTTACTAGCTATTTCGGTTTTACTCGGACTTTAGAGGTACTATAGCGTAGTTTCTACTAGCCTAAGATACGTTAGTATATAAAATATTACGTCCGTACCTACTAGGCCTATAATAGGGCTAAGCCCCGCCGGTATAAACCTTACGGCCTTCTATATCCTAAGCCGCCCTCCCTAACGCTATAGGCCGATATTATGCTCGACTTTATAACGGATCTACCTAAGAGTAGGCTTCTAGGGTAATCCTACGATAGCATACTAGTTATCGTCGATAGATATATTAAAATAGCCTATTATGTCCCCTACTAGAAAACGATAATAGCGGCGGAACTTGCTAAGGTCCTAATAAGGGAAGTAATCCGCCTATATAGACCCCCGGCCTCTATTACTTCGGATCGAGGGCTAATCTTAACCTTTAAGTTTTGGAGCACGTTCTACTACTACCTTAGGGTGCGTCGTAAGCTAAGTACCGCCTTCTACCTATAAACCGACGGGCAAATAGAGAGGTAGAACTAGACCCTTAAGTAGTACCTACGTACGTACTATAACTATAAGTAAGATAACTAGGCCCTACTACTCCCTACTACCGAATTCGCCTATAACGATAGCCGTTATACTATAACTAGGGTTACTCCCTTCTAGGCTAATACCGCGAGGAACCCGCGGAGATACTACTAGCCTAGAATGCGCTAGGAGGAGGGGGAGGCACCCTAGGCGGTATAGCTCGCGGACTAGGTTATATCTAACTAGAAGAAGCTCCGCTCCCGACTAGCCTAATCGAAGAAGGATATAGCTCGATAGGGTAATAAGGGTAGAAAGGATATCTCCTTTAGAGTAGGGGACGAGGTCTACCTAAGTACTCGTAATATTAAGTCGCTCCGACCGTCGCTAAAGCTTAATTATAAGTATATCGGCCCTTATAAGATTAAGGCGGTCGTAAATAAGGTAGCATATACGCTCGACCTCCTAGATTCGCTTAAGATCTACCCGACTTTCTACGTCTCCCTACCTAAGAGGTCTATTCCGGACTATTCTAGTCGAGAATAGCGAGGAATAATGCGTTACGACATAGGCGAGGGCGTCGAGTACGAAGTCGAGTATATACTATAGGAACGCGTAGACGACCTAAATAATCGCGAGTACCTTATCAAGTAGAAGGGCTACGAGGACACGGAGAACTCCTAGGAGCCTATAGTGAATATTAGCGAGGCTACGATACGGGCTTATAGGCGTAGAGTAGGCTAGAAGGAGCTACGAGGCCGGCGTAGGAAAATCCCGAAATCCTAAGGGACTTAGGGATTTCTTAACGAAATCGAGAGAATATAGGGACATTTTTACTATATAGGCAACTTCATTCTAGACTAAGATAGCCCGAAAAGATCTATTCTATATTATTTAACTCCAAACGACCCTACTAAGTATCTTAGTAGCGTTATATATTATACCTAGGCGCTAACTCCCCTAAATTACCCTTTCTAGACTATTCTAGCTTAATCGGAGTTATTATCGCTGTCTTCTACCTTACTACGGTCCTTAGCTACAGTTAGGAACACTAACTTACGTAGCTTACCTAACTTAGTGCCCTTCCTTAATATAGCCTAGTTTATAATCTCTAAGGCGGTGCTTATAGCGATTAGACGGCTCTTAGCCGCGTTAGTACGCGCCTTAGCGGACTTACTACCCTTAGATATGTCGATAAGGCGACGCTTCTTAGAGGGGGTATCGCTAGAGGTCTATAGAATGTATTAGCTCGCCCTAGAATGCGCTATTTAGGGATACCTATAGCCCGGTCGAGTATAGCCTTAGCCGAACGGTCCTACTTCGCTACCTTCTACCTCGTCTCCTCCTAAGTCGACGTTCTAGGGTACTACGAGAGACTATCCTTACTACGGAAGCTACTATCTAACTTCCTAGAAACCCAGTCTATTAGTAGGCTAGTCTAGAATAGGCTAGAACGGACAACTTACGCCTCCATAGTGCTAGTATAGTACAAGACGCGGTTACGAGGTCCTCTACCTCTATAAGAGTACGGTTACGGTTATAGGTAGCCTTAATGTCGGCATTAATAGCCTTCTAGGCGTCCTCGGAGTCTAGAGGCATCTAAGAGAGAGTTAGAACGAGCTAGAATAGGGTAGGGACAACCTACCTAGAGGTAGTCTACGTTCTTATTATATAGGCAACCTACGTACTTAGCCGTAATGCCGTCCGGAGGCTTAATCTTAGATAGCCGGCAGATCTTGGAGAGATCCTAGCCTTCCTTAACTACTAATAGGTAGGAAGAGCACGGATTAGCGTTATACTCGCTAGCTAGGACCGACTGCTCGTACTTCTTACGTAGATAGCTTAGAGCGTACGACATTATAGTAGTCTAGACCGGAGGTTAGCTAATCTAGCGCTAATCTGGACTATTCTACCGCCCCTTAAGGCTACTTACTTCAGGTAGGTTTATAGAAGAGAAAGTTAAAAAAGAGGGCTAAAGTTAAAGACTTAAAAAAAAAGAGGTGGACCTACCTTTTTATCTAAATTAGGACACCGGGTATATATAAGGACCCACTTTTTGTTCCAAATCCGGACACCGAGCACAAGCTACTATGTAATGCAAAGTACGACTAAGGATAGCCGCGAAGGGGGGAGGGGGGTAATATAAGGGAGCCCTTACTAACAGCTATTATCTTAGCCCTTTCTACCCTTATCTTTCGCTACCTAGAATAACCTAGCGTAGGAAATAATAGAAGAGCTCGCACTAACAATAGAGGGACCTCTACACCTATATAGACGGCCTTTAGGCCTCTACCGGCGACTAAGGGCGGTAGGGCCCTCCGCTAGTATACGAAGGAATATATATAGATAGGCGAGACCTCTCTAGTCTATTCCTCTCTCTATCGAATCGAGTCGCTACCTACTAAGCTCTCTTGTTTTTCGGTTCCAGCCTACGAATATTCCCAAGCTACTTCTAACATATAGCTACTAAAAACAGCGCTAAGCCTTATAACTTTAGACACCGGTCCTCCTTAGTACAACTCTAGCGTAGTTTATTAGTAGAAATCGCCGTAAAATACCTCTACTTTCCTCTACGCCTTCACTAGACCCCTTTTTTATACTAAAATCGAATATCTTCTTCTACCGCTAATAAAGTCCTTTTTCTATATAATAACGACGACACTACCGCTCCTTTAACCGCTCCTTCCGCCCTTAATCCTGTCGATACTTGCCGAGATAGTCCTTAAGAGATAGAGGCGCGCATTTGAAGGTAGACTAGTATATGCTTTTACTACCGGCTTTATATCTTATATATTAGATGCAGTTCTATAGCAATAAAGACACTAAGCGATATACTAAGTACGGCTAGCACTCGCTTCTAATATTAGAGCCCTTATTAACGTAGCCGAAGAGTTTGTTGTTTATCCTAAAGGTATGCTCTACGTATATCCGAGCCTACGAGTATAGGAAGTTAGCGCGCTATTAACCTACACTTAGACATATATAGCTACTAGCGACGGCTCGCTATAGTAGGATAACCGAGTAGTAGCTACGATACGTACTATCGCTATATATATATATATCTCGCTATCCGGTCGCCCTTCGAAGAGCCTTCTTAGCCTTCTTTTAATACCGGAATCCACGAATATCTAGAAATGGTTCTTAGGCCCGAGAAACGGCTAAGATATATATATAATTAAGCCGTCTAGAGCTACTACTACCTAGAACTTCTTACTATAATCCTTATAATATCTAGTATATGCCTCTCGCTATCGCCGTAGATTACTTAGCCGTACGAAGTCGAAGAAGGTGCTATCGATAAATGCCTATATATCCTTAAACCCTATATTTCTATAATACTACTTATATCGTTTAATAGTATTAATGTCGCGTAGCGGTAGCTACTACTCGAGCATCTTACCGAACGTCTACTAGTATAAGAGTAGCTCTACCGTACTATTAAACACCTAAGATATCTACCCCTACGAACAACCGAGTAAGAGGCTAATATATCGTCTAGGATATGTAAGCCGCTATAATACGAGATATAGAGCATACTCCGGCATTATAACGTAGCTATAAATGCTATAGTTAACGAAGCGTAGTTGTTTATAGCTAAGGAGTAATAGTGCGAGTCTACGTAGTTGTTTCTTCGTAAGCCGCGTCTTAATTTCGATGTTGTCGTCGTGGATACCGTCTTTTAACTAAGGGAAGTAGCTATATTTATATGTCTTCCGGTGCTAGTAGATAGGCATATGCTACTATACTCTTACTAATGCTAACTACTCTTCCTTAGCCGCTCTTATTATAGCTAACGCTACTAGCATTAACCTCCTTCTTCTACGAGCCCTCGTACGAGCCCTATATATCTATATTATTACTACTATAATAGCTAATCGACGGTCTATAAATATACGACTCTACGAGCGGCAACTAACGTAAGCGATAATATAGACTAGACGACGCGACGAATATACGCTACTACCGGTATTACCGTATTAAGTAAGCATAAATAACTACCTCGGCTATAAATAAGGTTCTGGACTAGTAGTAAGCCGGCATCCCCTTAACTATAAACTCTACCTTTTCGAACTTACGAGGTAGTAGCGTTAAGGTAGTAAATATGTTCTACTACATAGACTGGACCGTGAAGGGGTATCTATATACTACTAACTAATCTTAGCGAAAATAAAGTTTTGCTAATGCTCGCTTAACAATATAGTCAAAACATAGCGAATATTTAGGATATAATTTAGCTAGAAATACTCCTTTTTCGAATAGCGCAACGCCCGACTACTAGTCGTAGGCTCCCTAGGTCGTCGCGAGCTTGGAATAAGTTTAGCCTACCTCTATAATTCGATTTTATATGCTCGTTAGCGGCGATAATAGCGGAAAACTAGCTACTAACGCCTACTAACGTCTACTAACGCGTATATCTTAGTATTTCGGCGTAGCCGTAATACTATTAGTAGTATATAGATACCCTCGTAAAGTTCTCTAGGGCATAGGGCTCTAGGATGCTCCCTTATTATATAAAAATAGCAACTAACGGTCCTAGTAGATATCGTACTTCCGTAGTCTTTAAGATCTAGCCTTACTAGAGTATATAGCTTATAGCATTTATCGTTTTTAATTAAGAGCATTAATAATCGCTCGATAGGATTTATAGATACGAGTAGGAAGCTAACATAAGAAATAGGTGTTAGATAGCGTTTTAGTAGTAGAACTACGAGTTAATATACGATATAGGTATCCTTAGGAATACCTTATATAACTATACTACGACTATAACTTGAATACGTACTAAGAAAGGTAAGGACGTTAATATTAGTATAGATAGAAAACATTTCCGATTAGTAACATGCCTAAAATCGTATTATTTAAGGATAAATATAGCTAGCTTTATCTAGGAATCTCGGCGTACTTAACCGTTTACAAATGCCCTAGACTAATTAAGGCCTATAGATGCCCCCTATCTTATAAAAGCGGTTAGCACTCTAAGGCGTTTATACGCTATAAAGGTTTCTACTCCGTTATCTTATACTAACGCGGCGCTATATATATACTAATCGAATAATATATAACGTTTCCGCTTTTCTATTATACTTACATTTTCGATCCGACCGCTTATTAAAGGTTAGGGCATCGATATCGGGTATCGTTAGCGCTACGTATTAAAAGTACTTTCTAGAGTAAACATATCTACTATATATAGATTTATAGATTACGCTTAATAAAGAGAGTAGGTTATTCGGGATATATAAAAGGAATTAAGCTAGATGCCGATTAGAATCGAGCATACTCTTTATTAGAGTTAATTTATCGATCTTATAGTTAAGTTATTCTATAGAAATTTTAGAACGCTTATAGAAATACCTAACCTACCTATAGCGCGATTTTAAAACGATATATCTATAGTCGAATATTAATAACACCTCTATAAGTTCTAATTTAAGCTACTATAAGATGCTAAGTAACCTATAATATTATAATAATGTTTAAGACTACTTTTTAGGTCTATATAGGAAAGATAAGGCGTAAGAAGGAAGTATAACGAATCTATAGGTTATTTATATATAAGCCTTATTAGGCTTAAATTCCAATAAATACTTATATTCCGACTAAAATTAAGTCCTATAGTAATCTAAATACCTTTTCCCTATTAGGAGGTCTATTTCTCTATAGTAGATAACTTCTTTTATAATATTAAAGGCATTTTCTAATAAACTTATATATAGATATATATCTTAAATTATACTACGGTTAGGTTAGGTATTTCTATAAGCGTTCTAACCTACTATAAGGACGATAGGGTCTATAGTAATGTAAAGAACGCCTAATATCCACTGGATAAAAGGTAAGACTAATTCTTATAGAAATTAATGTACGAGCGTAAGCCCTTCGCCTTATATTCGGCTAGCTTACGCTAAGCATTAGTTATCTCTATTGTTACGAGACAACAAGATAATAGTATACTAGACCCGGATTACTACCTTAGTAGTAATTCTTATAGCAATCCTTAGCGGTACTGTTATAATTACCTCCTCTCCTTATAAGTGTCGTCCTCGGCGCGCTTATAGGATAATTAGTAGGCTTATTCGCGATTACTTCGTAATTACTTCGTATATTATACGCCTCCTACGCATATATACGATATCCGGTAACTTAATCGCTACTCTAGTAGTAGGGTACATATAATTATACCCTCTACTATAGATATTGCTTCTACGATATCTACTTCTTTCGATATATTCCTAACTAATTAATAACAATATTAACAAACATAGTGGATCGAGGGTATCTAGGCGACGGTAAGTTTCTTAGACTTGTTTACCCTCTATTTTTCGGCGCTAACTTTCTTAGATACTACTACCTTCACATTACGTTTGCTCGTATACTATATTATCCGCGGTGCCTCGGAAACATGTCTCGACTATCCTTAGCTAAACGTAAGCTACTATCTTAGCTAGATAATACTACTCCGCTGCTACGAGCTTTTCGTATAGTCTCCGTCCCTTAAACCTTTACCTAAGAATACTATATAGTCCGATCGCGCGAGTAGCGTAGCTACTACGGCTACTAAGTAGGATTCGCTTCTTCTAATTTGAAAGAAGAGCGTTAATAAGAGCGTTCGGATTATAGATACGCTAACGACCGACTCGACTAGTAAGTATCCTAATATAGCGGCGTCTATCTTTACTAATTAGATCTTAGTATTCCGCCGACCTACGAAGGAACCTTTAAAGGAGCCTTTATCCGATAACTTCGATATCGGTATAGCTCCGTCGAAGAAAAGTAAGCGCCCTTTAGAACCTCCGAAGAAGGACCTTCTACGTAAGAGCTCTCGACCTAACTTACGTAACCTATACTAATTACTCTAGTAGAATCTAACGATTCTACGCCGCGTACGTATATAACCTTTAGTACTTGTTTGTCTCTAAACGTACTAACTCCTCGGAAATCTTCTAGTATTAAGAAATCCAACTTAAAGCGTAGCCGCGCTACGGCGGGACTACGGGATTTAGAGATAGCGACGAGACTATAGTTATAGCTACGAAGAAGCCTCGTACATCGTCGCGTCTATAGTTAAAGACTGCTACTAGGGAAGACTCTACTCCTTAGACTCTAAAAACCCTACGCTCGAAGAAGTCTTATAAAAAGAAGACTATAGCTACGGAGGTTTCTCCTATTATCGAAGATAACGAAGACAATAAGGTTATCGAGCCTACGGCTATAACCTCTCTAAGTAAGGCGTATAAAGGTCCTCCTCCGCCGGCTTACTTAAAGATACCTTATAGTACTCGTACACCTCGTCCTTACTAGTACTACGCTAGCTATATTAGTAAAGATAACCGCAGTAATTACTCTACTACGGTTAACTATAATTGCTCGTACGACTCGGTATATATTCGCTACGAAGGATAGAAGTAAGTACTTTGGCATCCCTTTAGCTTATATTCGCTAACTACTCGTAGGGCTATAAAGTAGACTTATAAGGAGCTTCCGTTTAGCTACCGCATCTCTTAGGATACTCCTAAAGCTACGCTACTACGAGTCCGTCGTATAGATAACAACGCTCCTATTACCGATATAGACGCCGCCTATAAGGATACTATAGAGGAGATCGCTATCTTCTAGTAATTCCTTTACGGCGCTTAGCTCTTTAAGGCAACGTAGAAGAAGACTACGCTTTATCCTATCGAGCTCGTCGGTAAAGGCCTATAAAAGGTCTCTAACATTATAGATTCTCTATGGATTTTAGCGGAGATAGTTATTCTCGTAAGCCCTTCGTACTCCCTTCGTCCTATATACGCTAAGTAATTTCTTAGCTCGTCCTAATGCTCCCGGAGAAGCGCTAGGAATACTCTAGTGTTCTTACCGCGCTAGGTAGTAGCTAGAAGCTATATAGTTAAACTCCGCGCTTCCTATACTATAAGAATAATAGTAATAGCGGGACGTTCGACGACGTAAGAGGAAGGGTAGCTACTATTAAGGCGGAGCCTACTACTACTACGGAGGGAGATAAAGATCTATAATGTACGGAATAGACTTTTGTTTTTACGAAGAGGGTAAGTACTCGTTACGGAGCGGTGTCTTCGAAAGTTATATAGTTATAATATATAGATAGGGTAATAACCTTTTAAGTACGTATACTTTTTATTCTTATATAATATCTTCGGCTACCGTTCGCGCCTCTTACGCTTAGGCTTTGCCTTAAATATATCTAAAGCCTCGCAGTCCCTAATATTATAATAGGGCTCGAATATAGTATACTCCTCTAGCTACCCCTTCTACTTAACGAGATATATTATCTATCCTTTAACCTTCTTAGCCTAGAGGATCTCTTTAACTTCCTACTCTCCTAATTTATCTACAACTAGCATTATCGCAACCTCTTTAGGGTTCTCGCGCCTAATCTACGGCTCTAGAAGGGAGACATAGAATACGTTATATATTCGTGTCGTATCTAGTAGTACTAGACAATATAACTATATACCGACGACGTCGATAACGCGGAACGGCCTAACGAACTTTAGACCTATTTTCTTCTTCGGAAGGTCTATCTTTAAGTTCTTAGTAGAGAGGAGCATAAGATTACTAACGATATAGCTTCTCGCTTTACGTCCCTTATCGTAGTGCTTCTTCTATATTACTACTATATGCTCCTAACGCTCTATTAACTGCTCGTGTTACTCTCGCAACCGCTTCGCTATATCTATAGCTACCGGCGCCCTTTCCTTAAGAACTTAATAAGGTCTAGGTTCTACCTATATAGTATATAGAATAGACTCTACTTTAGAGTCCCTTATAGACTGTTATTGTAGGCAAACTCCGCCTAATGTAACACCTTAGTCTACTTAGTTTAATCCTCGCCGATATATATGCGAAGGTACTACTTAAGGGTCTAATTTGCCTTCTTAGTCTAACTATCTATTTAAGGGTGGAACGCTATTAATAGCTTTCTTTTAATCTTTACCTTAAAGCAGAAGTTAGACTAATACTAGCTTATAAAGACAGATCCTCTATTACTTACGATACTTCTAGGAACTCTAAAGAACCGAATTACTTCTCGTTTTAAAATGCCTATAAGTTTATTACTTATGTACTGCTTAGTTATAGGTACGAGCCTTACTATCTTAGTGTATCGATTTACGATTACAAGTATAGTAGTGAATATAGAACCGTTTAGCTTACTTAGAGGTAGGTCGGTAACAAAATCTATAGAGATGTCTTACTAAGCTCTCTCTAGTAATAGAAGTAAAGACAACGCGCCGTATAGCCGATAGTGTCGCGCTTTGTTTATAAGACATCTACTATACCTAGTAATATATTCTACGACGTCTATTGTAAGACGTAGCTAGAAGTACTTACGTTTAATTAACTCGATAGTCTTCTCCTTACTAAAATAACCGGCTAAAGGATTATCGTAATGTATACGTATAATCTACGCTCGTAACTACGCGCAATCTTTAAGGACGTATATAGCGTCGCTATTATATAATATCCTATCTCTATAGGTGTACTCGTAGCCTAATTCGGCACGGTAAATACCTTATGCCTCTACTTTCGTAAGTAGTTCGTAAGTCTCTTAGTCGACCTTCGTAATCGATTTTATATAGTCGTAGAGTAGGCTCGGGATATATATATATAGACCGTCGTCTTTCGTAATAGTACATACAACACTCCGAGGTGAAGATACGGCGTACGATCTATCTAATAGTACTACTAGCGTCTTGGATATAATTCTCTCTAACTCGATTAATCAGAACTTTAGAAGGTCGCATTAATCCTTCTAATCGAGAGACTATTAGCCTAGGTAAGCGTTGCTATGCCCTCTAATTAAGCTCGTAGCTTGTTATAGAGACTCGGTAATAGCATATTTAAATAATCTGTTATCTCTTTCGTAGTTAGTTCGTAGTCGCTTCGGCGTAAGGGCGTATCGGCTAGATTAAGTTTTCTAGCGCAATATATAATTATAAAGTCGTAAGGCGCGAGCTTAACGGCCTAACGCGCCTACCGACCCTTTAATTGCTTTATAGTTATAAAGCTCTTAAGGTTGTTATAATCTACGATTACATCGACCGTATACGTAGTACCGTCTAGATATAGACGCTACTATTTAAATGCTATAACGACTACGAGCAACTCCTTATTGTAAGTCTTATAGTATATCTCCGTAGGAAGCATCTTCCTTAACTAGAAGGCAATAGGATGCTACTCGTTATCAAAGAGTTAGGATAGGATACCGGTAATCGCAAAATTAGATACATCGGTCTCTATACGTAACCTCTTTACTAGGTTAAAATGCTTTAAGATTAGAGCCTCCTAAAAGGATCTCTTTAATCTCTTAAACGCCTCCTACTAAGGGGCTTACTACTCGATCGGACCTAGCTTCTTACTATTCTTAGCTCCTCTCGAAAGGTCTATTAAAGGCTTAACGACCTTGGAGTAATAGGAGATAAATCTCCGGTAGAAGTTAGTAAAGCTAAGGAACGCTTGAACTTCCTTTAATATAGTGGGTATAGGCTACTTAGCGATCGCACTAATCCTACTGTTATTAATAGTTACTCTATTAGTAGTTACTACGTATCCCAAGAAGTCTACTAACGTCTTAAAGAAGCTATACTTCTTAAACTAGGCGTATAGCCGAAATTTCCGTAGGCGCTTAAGTACTACGTAAATATCGTGAACGTATTACGAATATGTTACGCTATAGACGAGGATGTCGTCCAAGTATACTATATAGCATATATCGACGAGGCCTTGTAAGGCTCGATTGATATACGTCTAGAACGTTGCTAGTACGTTCGTAAGCCTAAAGGGTATTACCTTATACTAGTAACTCCCGTACCTAGTACGGAAGGCAGTCTTCCACCGATCTTTCTTTTTAATAGCGATGCGATAATACGCCTAGGTAAGATTAATCGTAGTATAGTACTCGTAGTTCATTAACTAATCGAGCGTCTCGGCGATTAAGGGTAGTAGGTAGCTATTCTTAACGGTAATTTCGTTTAACCTACGATAATCTATATATAGTGTGGTAGGGAAAGTCGCAGTAGTTACGTGTATCTAGTAGTGCTACCTTCGTCGCTAGGCAGCTAATGGACTTTATCCTCTATTATGCTACCCTTTTAGCACTTCGAAGGTACAACAGCACACAGCACTTAAATCTACCTCCTCGTTGCCCCCCCTATCTACCTTCCCTCGTCTTCTTTTTACATGTTTACCTTCTATAGCCCTCTTTTACCACACCCCTAGTGCATACTACTGCTATCCGACGGGAGTTTGGAGTCTAAGTATACTCCCCCCTTACATTTTGGTGGACGATGTAAGACTCCTACACTCGCTTTAGCGGTGTAGTAAGATATATAGGATAGTAGCAGTGTACTACAAGCGACGAGCCCACGAGAAATATACGATATCCGAGAAATGCGCCGGTCGCACCCTCGATTAGGAAGCTATACCTTTATAATAACTACCCACGACTACAACAACCTTAAATACCTCTACCCCTTAGCTAGGGTAGATGTAGCTCCAAGTCCAAATCCGAATCCAAGTCCAAATCCAAATCCAATTTCGAATCCAAATACCGATACCTAATATATACGAATAGCTACGCGCACATTACTAGCTATAGGAGTAGCCGAGAAAATTTTTTTCACCCCTCGACAACAGCTACCTCTAGACTAGCTACTCCGCTATACGCACTAAGGACTGCACCTCTAGCGTCTACTATACGCTCTCAAAATAGGTACGTACTACGGAGAGGTTTCTACTACAAAAAGAGGGTGTCTCGGGGGTAAAAGGAGCCTCCTAGACTAAAATTCCTACTATAATAGCTTCGCCCACAACCCGCCGCACTCCTCCTTCGTGCCATCTCTTCTCTATAGACAGCCCCCTAACGACGACTTCCAGCTAGTTGCTAAAGAAGAAAGAATCCGGATTCTAGAGGACTAATACCTAGGGAGATATACCCTCCCTACCGGCCGATTACCCCTTATAGACATAATGGACGTTATAGACGTTATAGGCATTATAATACGAAGGGCTACGTAACTAACAGATTATTACTATTAGTAGAGAGATAGTAGCGAGGATGCTAGTTCGGTTTTAACACACCGTAGCAGCTAGGCGGGTAAGGAGTATCTAACTAACTACGGAAGAAGAAGTTCTAAAGATATACCCTCTTTGCCGTCCGCCTATCTCCTTATAGGCACGATAGATACTATAGACATAAACAGACAAACGATTACGTAACCGGTAGATCGTTACTAGTAGTAGAGCCGGAAGAGGCAGGTACTAAGTCTCCTTAACGCGGGGATAGCGAATACCCTAAGAACAATGTCGGCGTAGTCTTAATATACCGTAGTAGCTAGGCGGGTAAGGAGTATCTAACTAGTAGCGTGTTCTCTAGGGGAATAGACGTACGAGCACTACTCGGACTCCCTCGCGGCTAAAGCGGTAATAATCGCCCTATTACCGACATCGGCACTACTATCGATGTTAGTACTACTAGCATTACGAGTACCACCGTGCCTCGTATACGAGAATAGGACCCGCCGCTCTATTACCGAGTACCTAGAGATTTAAAGAAAGTAGCTAGTGCACCTAGTACTACAGCCGTATATAAGAACACTATCTACTACTCTATATACACGCTACCGCCTCCCTTATATAGAGGCACTATCGAACCTTCTCTAGACTTATAATCTTTACTAGACTATTAGGAGTTACTAGTCTAGGAAAGGTTCCAATACTCCTATACGCTACTAGTACCCAGTCTACTCTATACCTTATTTCCGCAACTTCCCCTTCGAGACTCTAGTATCGCCGTCGAGCTCAAACAGTATTAGCTCGCGGACCTAATAGTAATAAGCGGATCCGACACCGATAGCCCCCTCTAGGCGACGTAGTAACACTACTAGCCCTATTTGGAGTCTCGCTTTCTTTACTAGACTAATAGTCTAGGAAACACTAAAATACTAGCCTACATCCCCTCCGAGGCATAAAAGAGACACTACAACTACTCCTATTTGCCTATATCTCTAATATATCTACCTCTAACGAAGTGCTTTGATTTCTTAGCTAAAGAATCTACTATGTCGACACCTAAAGATAAACCCTCGTCCTCTAAGGAACAACCTACTAGCGACTAGTCTACTATCCCTACTAAGCGCAAGTATATAACTAGCGCGTCCGAAGCATTAAATGCTCTACTAAGCCGTCCTAGTAATTCGGGGGCGACAATACCTCTCTAGTCCCCTCTAGATATATTGTCCTTCCGTAACGATAATACAATTCCTTCTACCCGCTTCGCGACTAACTCGACCGATAGCTCTAACGATAATATTACTAATTAGCACTATAGACGCCCCTCTACTAACGCCGCATCTTATAGTAATAGCCCCCCTTCCTAATCTATTAACCTAAACGTTATAGACCTTATCTAGGCCCTTACTACCGTTCTTCGGACTCCGGCCCCTACCTCTCGTAGCCGTGCCCCTTTCCCTAGAGAAAATAGATCTCCTTCCTTCGACGGCTCCGATACTTCTACCTTCTTTTAGGCTATAGACGACTTCTTGAAACTGTACTTCTTAGGCTTATAAACCCCGGATAACTAGAGGATCCGCCTTATCGCTCGCTATGCTATCCCGGATATACGTACCTAGCTCGAGAGTCTAGACTCTTATACTAGAGGTAACTACGATTACTTCCGGAAAGATGCCCTCGCCTATTATAAGAGCTACGATAGCTAGGTATATAAGTACGGCCTACTATTCCTCGAACAGTTCTACTCGAAAAAGAGGGTCTAGGACGTTATAGGCACTACCGATAATCTAAGGTAGTATGTTATAACCTTCCGGGCTATATCGAATCGGATCCCTCTTAACTAGTACAACAACGTTACTCGATTTCGCCTCTTCCTTAAGGGGCTGCCTACTAAGGTTAGACACAAAATTATAAGTAAGCTGGAAATCGACGTCTTGGAGACATCGTCCTATATAGACCTCTCTACTCTCTATAATGCGACGCTTAAGTACGTTACTAGCCGTATTGCATACTAATAGATATACGGCAGTACTAGTAACGAGGTCGCTACTAAGCTAGTTACCTAGACTAAAAAGAGGTACCCGATACTAGATGCCTCTAACGAGGGTCTTTAGACATTAAGGACATAGAAGTTAAAGGAACCGGATATAGACGAACTCTATAACAAGGTAATAAAGTTAACGATAGCGAAGCTAGATCGAGACAATTCTACTAAGGTACGACGAGGTGCTATTAACCCCCCTAGACAAATCGGACAGTCCTACTTTACTAGTATTACTACTAATAACTCTTAAGAGTACTATATCTATATAGCCTCCTTAAACCTAGCACTACTAGCCTTAGGAGTCCTATATAGCCGCTCTACTACCTATAGTTAATCCTCGGTAGACAAGCTAATATGCTTCTACTACTTCGAGCCGGGATATGCTATA